>VXAY01006690.1:1162819-1187717 GCA_013399855.1 Oxyruncus cristatus
CCCCCCACCCCACTGCTAACACTTCCTTTCCCCTAGTGAATCTAGGCTCATTACAATCCGTTCAGCACTTCTGCTATAACATTTATAAGGTGATTTGTCAACACTGTGACATGTCTATATAAAAGAAACAGACGCAAGGTCCCAGACACCGACCTGATTAATGAGGAGAACAAAGTGTAATGACAGTTTCTAGCGGCTAATGTCACAGAAAGAAGGAATTAAAAAAAACCCAAAGACTCTTCTGCTACAGACTACTTCATATTAGAACTGTGCAAAATATGATAATAGTTATCTAAATCTGTCAATCGGTAACAGTGAAACAGTTCTAAACCATGTCAAACTTCTACAGTTCAAAAAACCAAAACAAAGCAAAGAAGCATACATTTTGAATTGGCCTAAAACAGTGCCAAACATTTTTAACTTTCCTCTCAGAGTGTACACAGATGCTCAGGG
Source organism: Oxyruncus cristatus (assembly GCA_013399855.1). Classification (NCBI taxonomy): domain Eukaryota; kingdom Metazoa; phylum Chordata; class Aves; order Passeriformes; family Cotingidae; genus Oxyruncus; species Oxyruncus cristatus. The sequence goes on from VXAY01006690.1 coordinate 1,163,273, forward strand.
GTTTCTATTGGCAAAATTTGGGATTTCCTTCTCAGTAGGAAGCAGTTAAGACCAGAAAGACCAATAAGCATGGGACACAGCTGAATATTTTTCTACTGTGAGGAAACGTAAGATAGCCGTGGTCTAATTTTAAGAGGGGATGAATCACAATGTGTGCTCAAAATGTTACCATGACTTGAGACGCTCACAAGAAGAAACAAATTTACTGTTTCTGACTTGCTTTGCCATGTCAGACTACCAGCAATTACCTTGCATATCTCAGTAGAAAAACAAGATAAGTCTTAACCTACATTCCTGCGTCTCCTGGAGTTAATTAAGCACTGAAAATTGAGGACTAACTATTTTGGGCAATTTGCACTCTGCATGTGTAGTCACAGAAGCACGCAAAAGAAAAGCAGGAGAAATTAGAGTAAAAAAGGCAAATCATTCAAGAGTAGAACTTACTAGGAGTTCTTAAATACTCAATAGAGGTCACACAATCAAACAGGAGTAAACTATGCTGAGTGGGCTACTGGAATGTCAGAGATTCTGATCTTTGTATTTTTCTTCTTCAGAAAAGGCTATACTGTTCCTGAAAAGCTAGCTGGCTAGCTCATTACTTTGAAGAAAAGAGGTAATGATCTGAAACACACTAATTTTAGTTAAGTATTTTTTGTCTTTTATCACCTGACTTACTGGCTAAGTTCAATGTTCAAGTTATGGGCCTAGTTCAATGTTCAAGTTATGGGCCTAGTTCAGTGCTCTGAACTGAGAAAAAAGGCATTACAAAACCATATTTAGACCAAAGATACACAATTCTATCTTTTGCTATGATAGTATAGCACCTCTGACTGTAGCTTAAAAGGTATTTGATGCTGTTCTCACTTTTAACTAAAATTTTCAAAACTTTGACCTTAGGAATCTCTTTTACTAAGGTTACTAGTATATTTATGTTTTTAAAATACTTTCATTTCTTTAAGGCTCATATTTTTAGTATGTCTCAGGTGACAAATCAGAATATTTAAAACAGGCTCCTTCTCCTAAGCGACCACTGGCGTGAGGAAGTTACTCTTGCTTTAATCCTGTTTTTCTCATCCTCTCTACAGTATCTTGGCGTTAGAGGGATCAGTTTACCTGTCCACCAAAGGTTTCTCTTACAATTAAATGAGCTAGGCACTGCATTACCCATTTCCTTTAAAAATTTCATCCAAACATATTACATATCCATTAGAACTACAGTCAAGCACGCACACACACTGAACATTAACCATCACAGTTGAGAAGCTGATAATTCAGTCACACACTTAGGTCTCACAGTTGTTGGTCAATTAGATGGATGAAAGGAGTTAAGAGTTCTTTATAAAAAAAAGTAAGTACTAATGACTAATTTTGTGGGGAGGAGGGGGTGGGTAGGGAGGAACCCAAGATGAAGAATATTAAACTTTGCTATTCTCTAACTTTAAGTATAGAGATACATAAAAGGTATTTCAGACTACATCTCCTTTAGGATGGACAAAGCAGACAAAAAAAATTAGAAGAGGTCATCAGGTCAGTAGGAGAGAAAACAAACAGCTAATCTTGAGAGGCACTGGTAATCTGGAAATTATGCCTGTGTTTTTAAACTAGGATGGAAATCTCCACACAGACCATGCCATCAGTCAGCTGTATTTTTTTAGGTTTATAATTACTGAATAACACAGATGTGTACTTTTCAGCTTGCCATCCTACTTAAAAAAAATAAATTGGGATGGCTGCAGAAATCTGTCTTGATATTGTGCCTACTATCACATTTCAATGAGATTCCTCAAGGCAAACCAGAACAGGTTGCCTGCTATGACTCAGGCATCTTTTGAATCATACCTGCTATTATAAATTGGATTGGAGAGCATCATCATATGTTATTTTTTTGTTCTTTTGGAAGTAATAGCCATTGCTGCTTTCAAATTCCAGCTTTCTATTGCAACAACCAAATTAAAATCTGTTAAAAAGTTACACTGTTCCATACATACATGGATATGCTTTCACATTTGAGAAAAAACAACAGAAGAAAAATTTCAGGAGATTACAAGATAATGGAGGAGGTTTAAGCAGTTCCCTCACATGGTAATTCTTATAACTTAAATAGAGGCAGAAAATGCAAATGCCCTATCCCTTGCAACAAACTGAACATCAATGTATTGTACATAATCTCCAGTAAACAGGTACATACGTCTGGATTTATTAAAAATGTTGTTTCAGGTGACAAAACTGTTGCATTGCAGTTACTTCAGTCATTTAACTGTTCTCCATTACAGAGTAACTTCATGTATACACTAAAGATATAGAATCACACAGAACTAACAGTCTAGTTTTCATCCAAAATAAATATTAATAAAGGTCCCTTAATGATAAATATATTGTTTTAACATACCGTTTTAAATATATTGTTTGAAGTCTTTGGATTTTTTCTCTCTTGGGGGTCTACAAGCAATTATCAATCATTTTCAACCTATGTATATGTATATCCATATGCAAAAGGGAAGAGCAAAGTAAAATCTCCTCTTACATACAATCCTTCCCTGGTCACATTTCTTTGCTATACCATCAGAATCAGCACTACTGAAAGTGATGTGGTTGCCAGAACCATACTTTCCTTTTTTCCCATGCTCATCTGTCTTACCATGCTTTGTTTGAAAACAACCTTAGTTCCACGAAATTTCTTACTTCCCCTTAAAATTTTTTATTGATGCATTCTAGGGTACCACTTTCTTTTATATCTTCCTGATCCACCTTGGAAGTTCTGAGGTACAGTCACAAAATGTGTTCAAAAGAGAGCAAAAACTTTAAAAAGCCTGAAATTTCAGCATAAAGTACACTCCCCATTAGCTTTTCCTTGCATCAGGCAATACCTGAATTGGCTAACATGCTGTTTACATTTAAGATTTAAAGACCTGATTTAAGAGCCCAATGAGCTCAGCAGAAGTCTTTCCACTGATGTCATTTGGCCTTGGATCAGGTCCTAAACTGACAGAGGTCATTAAATTGCTCTTTTGTTGCTTGCTTCTTCTCTGTCAGTCACTCCAATTCCGCTGTGACGACGTTCAACCAGCCACAGAAAAGGGATTGACTTTTTACATGGTCACACTAACAAGCCCTGATAGCCAACAAAAATATTTGAGTGTATAGCCAATAGAACTATACTAGTGTATAGATATTTGTTTTTCAGTACATTCCAGTTAATGCCACAGTCTTCGTTCAGTCAGCTAGCACCAATGAGATCATTTTTGGATCTTTAGTTGCAATTTAGTGTTTGGAAATTAACAAACCTCCATTAAAAATTTTGAGTGTAGAACAAGCCAGTTCCCTCACCCATTTCAAGTCTTTCTTTAATCCTGGTTTATAACTGTCAAGTTTTATAGTCCACAGTTATGTTCATATGCAAATTATGGCATGGAAAACAGTGAATTTTATTAGATTTTATTTACCTTCCTGTAAAGGATTTCCTTCTTTTATGCTTTTGTTCTTATCTTTATGTAGACATTTTATTTTTGCGTATCCCACCCCATTTATCTGAGTGCTCAAGAACAAAAGCAATAGCAACAAAGTACTTCAGAGAATCTGGGAACGCTGAATGCAAACTGCACCTTCATCAACCCTCTGGGAAAAGGTACCTTTAAAATGTGTTTAATCTCAGAACAGAAATTATATAATGCCTTTAAATGAAAGTAGTGATAATATCTAAAAAGTTTCTAAAATCTATTCCACAAAAAAGTAGCTTGGTGATCCTGGAGGTTTGAATAAATCACAAGCAATTAAAACTGTGTGTGAGGCCGACTGTAGATCTGTCTTCATTTCAAACCCCTGTAAGCTCTGCATTGGGCCTTCCAAGGCTCTTTGCATGATCCAGAAATAAATCCTGCTATATAGGTTAGAGTGAAACATGAGAGCACAGTGGAAAAGAAACACTGCTTCGTGGGAAAGCAATGCACAGAATAGCTTCAGGCTTTAAAGAACTAATAAATCTGGCCCCTGCAGATGCTCTTCTACTAACTAACCACTTCTTCCCATAGTGCACCTGTCTGGCTCACTATATACCATGAAATGTGCTAGGAAGTTCATTATATCTACTTATCCAAGCTAGTGCTAAGTGGAAAATATTGCCAGATTAAAAAAAGAGTAAGAAGATGGGGTGGGGGTGGGAGGGGGTAGTTCCCTAATTCTTTTGAAAGTATCCTATAATTCTAGGGGGTTTAGATTTTGTTTCTATTTCCCTTATAGGTGATGAGAAGTGAAGACAGTTATTACCAGGATACTTTCAACATTTCAAAGAATTAAGTATGTGATTACACTCAACATAAGAGCAGTTCTTGACTTCTCCATGATATAGAGAAAACAGCAATAAGCTGTCGTATCCTTTTTGAGGGACTGTGTGGTAATTACACTGGGTATTAAACATGTCAACAAAGTAGGGAAGCTACTTTAAAAGAAAAATTTTAAAAAATTTAAATCTTTCAGGAATACTTGTGGGCATCACTGCAAAGTAAATTAGTCAGCAAAGAATTTAGTCACAAAACAATTAAGAGATTACCTGTACCTGCACATGTGACACTGGCCTGAGGCTTATCTTGTAAGAACAGTAATAAGGAGTTTTATTTTTGGGAAGCTATTATACTAAACTACGTGCATCTTTAGAAAGCACATATATAATTACCTAACTTAGAATATTGATCACAGACTAGTGAGCTCTCTAAATTTAAGTAAATAAATAAATCATTTTGGCCAGTTTGCATTTTATATTTAGCACAAGCTAATCCAAGTTTGTCTTCCAGACTCCATGTAGCAGGACAATGCTGCTATAGTGACCAATGCAGGAAAATTATTTTTAAACCCAGCTTTTCCATTACTAATTACTGCATTGTATGTTCAGCAAATTAATGAATGTGCAGATAGTAAATTCAGCCCAAGTAATTAAGAAAAAAGGATCCAATGCTATTCTCATTCTGACAAGTTGCCAGTAGCAGCCATTAAAAAAAAAAAAACCCTCTTCTTTATGGCAATAAATATGTAGTACCTCGAATGATACATACTGTATCTTCCTCAGTGCTAGTGTTATGTTCCACTTTGACAGGTTAGGTTAGTAATTTGTGAGTTTTAGTACTAAAAATTATCTCCACTGTTCTCCTCAAGCATCTGATTTGAATGATGTTGACATGATGCTGTGATGTGGGAGGACACCAGCAAGAAGGAATACTTCAGACTCTGACTTTCTGTTTTCATAGTATATTATAAAGAAAAAAGAATCCAAAATAAATGGTCATTTTCTTAATCATACCAGCAAACTTCTCGAATGCAAACCAGGGAATATTTCAAAATAAAACTGGTTATGGGCTGGTCGTGAATTTTAGGTCTATAAATATTATTGTAACATCACTTCATTTAGAAAATATTAGATAAAATTTACAAATTCTAATTATTAACTGATAATCAAATATTTATGCACACATACAAGCACACAAATGTGCATATTTATGTGTGAAATTGGACTTCAGTAGGAAAAGGATTTTGACAACTTAGCTCTAATAGAAATACTGTAAAAAAACCCAACCCCCCCCAAAAAAAAGATGTTACGTTTCTTTCCATCTAAAAAAAATAGGAAAAACATGGAACAAGTCCCAAAGTACTAAATTCTATAGAAAGTGCTTAATGGCTGTCTGTGAACACAGCATTAGCAGAATCTGAAGAGAAACTAGGTTAGAGCTGCAAATGCTAATCACACAGATACTTGGATAGGAAACAATTTCAGTATTTAAACAAGATGACCATAAATAAAGTTAGAAACAATGACTCCCTGATTACTTTTTTCGTGTTTACAGACTTAGAAATTTTCTCAGTTGTTTTTTTGAATACTTAAGAGGAGGTTGGCCTTGCCAATGGTGGTAACACCATGTTACCACCTCAAGGATTTTTTAAAGCTCAAGGCAACCTGAAATCTGTCTGTCTAGCACAGTCTAAAAATCATTCACACAATAAAAAGTCCAATAAACACTTCACTGCCTGTAGCAACCACCTGCCCTACCATATGTGGTCATTTAAAAATCTAGTATTAACTCTAACTTCTTCACTACTCATTATTCATAGATAAAAGCAATTTTTGACTTTTAAATTGCATGGCCAGTATATGGAGAGAGCAAATTACATTAAATCTCACTCACTCAACTCATATTCCTAAATTCATTTGAGGCAGTGCTTCACTCTTTGGAGCATATTTTACAAATTTTAGTATTACATTGGGCATACCTTTATTCTATAATCTGGATCCAAAGATTCCAGAAATCTGTAGGCACTTTCTCACATGAACAGAATGAAGGAGGGAGGGTGGAGGAATGACAAAGTTCCTTCACTTTTACTGTAATACAACATCAGGAGAAATTTACTTTATGGTGCTGGCTCAACCGTCATTCCATGCATCACAAGCTCTAACATGCAAGTAATGGCTTACTTGGGGGCTTTAAGAGCTGTCCATGGATAATTCAAATTACTTGCATTCAGTAGATGCCTGATTCCTAAAATATCTCCTAAAATTTCTAATTTGATATTAGTCCACAAAACATCCTGTAACAAAGTTTATTTTCAGCAAGTTTCTGCCTCTTCATACTAGACAGTATAATGCATTTTCTGGCTTATTGCACTCATCTGCCTACCATTCTGGCATATAGTTCATTGAATGTTTTAAATTTCCCATTATATTAAGACAGTTTTTCAAGCATCAACAACTTGGATGTAATTAAAAGACTCCTAGAACATAACCGATAAGAGTCAATCCTTAAGTGTAATAAAATCCAAGAAACCAGGGAAAGACTGAGTATGTGCGAGGAAGAAAGAGTATGCCTCAAGAAAAAATAAGCAATAGACAACAGCAAGAAAAGGGGTTTGAAATTTCAAATCAATGCAAAAAGTGAATTGATCCAATCTTTAAAGATAATGATCATTTCAAACGACCAGCTATGAAAGTTAGGAGACATAAAGAACAAATTTAAATCAAGAACTTTCTAAATGGTACAGGTGTTTGGCCTCTACCATCAATTCAATACCTCTGCAAAACACTAAAATTCAGAAAATTCCCACCCAGTATTCCACCTTAAAAATTTTCACTTGGTTTTTAAGAATAAAACAAATGAATGATGGCAAAGGAAGCTTTTCTGTTAGAACATAGTGTCCATCTGCAACTAATCTTGCATTAAGTATTAGTACTCAACCTTTTCACAAGCATCCTCACAAATCATGAAGATTAGCCAGAGCTGGTTGGAAGCAGTTACTGAGCAGCAGTGTCCTTATTACATTTGTATTGTGATGTAAGGTCTTCAGTATTCTTGGCTGTCAATATCATGCTTTCCTATAAAATTACATTCACTAAAAAAGGAAGAAAACAGATGCAAAATAGTATGATGCCTGCATCTAGCTTCCTGACATCAAGTATGTACATAATTACATATATCACTAAAGATCTTTGTCAATACAACACTATATGTCTAAGTAAATATCTGCAAAGATTTCCTCTTTGTCACAGATTGAAATATAATGTCCATACCGTCCATGTGTGGAACAAAACAAGGAGCCTAGACTTATTCATGAGTTTTGAATGCCAAATATCTCTTTGCACATCATGTATTGAACATCAGACCTATATAATGAAATGCATGATGTCAGCTGCTGTGTCTGGATGCTGTGAAAGGATGCAAAACATCCTGATTCCGTATTTAAATTGACATGGCTTACTATATTGGGAGGTTTTGCTGTCTCAGTGGGAGCCCGAGGACATTTAGGGGACATTGCTGTCAAACTAAGAAGCAAAGATTGCCTTGTGAAGGGAGCCCTGTCAACTTCTTTTGAATCTTTCACAGAAAATCTTGTTCATACTTTGAGACTCCATGTGCTTACTTCGGTTTCAGATCTGCATATTTAAGTTGTCAGTCATGTGAAACAAATTCCCTCTACAATTCCTTTCCATCAAATCAAAGTAAAGTTGTATGTTTTCTGGTTAGAATCAGCACCATCATACCAACTAATTTTTATTTTCTGGGAGGAAAAAAGAAAAGAACACAAAAAAAACCCCAACAAAAAACCCAAAAACAAACAAACAAAAAAAAACCAACAAAAAAAACAAACAAAAACAAACAAAAAACCAAAAACAAAACATAAAAAAAATTAACAAAAGGAGTAGTCTCTGCCTTCTTAACATCACTGAACCACCGATTAGTCCTCCTAAAATGTAGCTGCACATGTGTATAACATAGCAGATACTTCTGCTTATCAAAAGCTTGCTAATCTCATGCCAGTCAAATTAAAATGCATTATACAGGAGACGCTCTATATTCAGTACAGTAAACAAACCCTAATTCTGACCCTAGAAAGATAATAGTGTTTGTGGCATATCTCTAGACTTTGCAAAATCCACTTGCCAGCTTAGTTTGGCTTAAGTAGTCTGAGAAGAAAGGGAAGTCAATATGGGAATCAAGATTTCTGTGAGGCTGGTGTTCACACTGGTAATTTTAAAACCATACCCTAAGCTGCCTCACCTGAACCCAGCAAAAATGAAAAGAAAGGAAGGTTACCCTCTAGATTCATAAGAAAAAAAAAATGCAAAAAATGGGCCAGATAAAAATTAATAACTTCAATCGTTTCCTTAGTCTCAGAGAATATCATGTTATTCGTATATGATAAAGAATGCCACACAAATTTTTAGTAGTTTGCTATCCTGACAACTGCTTTGAGATTTCTGGATAAACAGATATTTTAATCATACCAATTTTGGGGGATTTTTTTGTTGCTTGCATTAGAATCCCAGTCCTTATTTGGTTTTACAAACCAAGAAACTAATTAGATAAAATTAAGGTTTTGGTTTGGTTTTTTTTTTTTTTTTTTTTTTTCTGAATAAGAATTTCAGGCCTAGAGCCATTAGGAGGGACAATTACTTTTGATCACTGATAGTCAGATCTCTATTTTCTGTTTCTATTAGTCTTAGGTATTAGTTGTACTGTAGTGTAAACATGGAAATGGATGGGTATTTTCTCTTGCAAATATAACACAATTCAAATACTTAGCAGTGAATTTTGGAATTACTCTAACATTCAAATTACTTATTCTTTTATAAAGAATATGTATGAAACTTCGTATGAAGATTTGTCAATGGGCTGCTTCACTAATATCTACAAAGAGAAATTGTAACTTATATTGACACTGTGAATCAGAACACGAAGAATCTGAAGTTTGTTGTTTGGAAGTTCCATTTCCTTGGAAACTGTGGTACTAGGCATTATCAAGTACTTTTAATCCTTGTCATGATTTTCATATCAGAAAAACAGAACTATAGCTAACTGCATTCATCTTACTCACATGATGGGGAGTTTCTAGTTAGGTACTGAAAGCTCTTCCCAAGTAGTAAAAGTTAAGGTCTTTGGGGAAAGTTTCTGGCAGGAACAGTCCTCTCAGCTTGTCTTTGGCACGCTTAAGGCTTGTAAACTACTTTCTATGGATCTGTCTAGCATTATTACCAAAGAGCTGGGAATTTATTTCCTTTCTAAAAACACTACCAGATACCATAATTTTCCATTTCTCACCCACTTTTTAAGTTAAAAGAATTAGATATTTAATCAGACTTTATTGACAATTATATATGTGAAAAATACCTATTCCAGGCAATACAAAAGTCATAGCTAGCCAGTTTTCAAAATACAGATATAACTCAGGAAATATTTGTTTAATTGCCTTCTAAGAATATAAATTTATTTGACTGATGAGAAGGTGACATGTTTCCTCCCCTAGAAGCATTGTGACAAGGCAAAAATAACTCAGATTCATTGTAATGAATACTGATGCCAGGCATTCAAGCTGAAAAACAAACATACTCATCATGCAGCTCAGTTCCTATAGAGGTATTAATCTGAGAATCCTAGAAATCCCCATTACAGATAGCTTAGTTATGCTTAATTTCTTAAGCAACATTAGTTCAAAGATTAGACTTCATGTTAATCAATACTTGTAGACAAAGCTTGCTTATGCATTCAGGGATATTCCCACTTATAGCCACAATTACATACTTTGTGATTAACAAAAAGAGTAAGTTGACACTAGGATTCAGTAGAATAGATGCCTCCCTAAAGCTCCAATTAAGAAGAGCTAAAATGTTTGGGTAAAGAAAAGTGAGTATAAAATTATCTAAAGTCCTAAATGATCCTAAGCACTGGAAAATCACCTGATAGCATATTGCAGAAAATAAAGATGCTTTGTGTGTCTAGAAAGGCTGTGAGAATATTCTTCTCATGCCAAAACCACATACTGATGGCAAAGAATGTGGCTTGATTTTGACAATGATGTTTTGTAAACAGAAACTGTCAATAGACTATTCGGAAAAATCTTTAGTCCATTTAATATGGGATTACAGTAAATATGGAATTATCAGGATATCACAGAATACCTCAAATTGGAAGGGACGCATAAGGATCACTGAGTCCAACTCCCTGATCCTCACGGGAATACTTAAAACTAAATCATATGACTAAGAGCACAACCACTTCTCTGAGGAACCTGTTCCAGTGACTGACCACCCTCTCAGTGAAGAACCTCTTCCTTATGTCCAGTTTCAACTTCTCCTGACACAGCTTCACCCCATTTCCTCATGTCCTATTTGCAATCACCAGAGAAAGGAAATCAGCACCTACCCCTCTGCTGTCCCCATTGAGGAAGTTGTCACCCCCCAGCTTTCTCTTCTCCAGGTTGAAAAATCAACTGAATTTTTAAGTGTGGCCCGTGAGACCTTTCACCATCTTGGTCACCTCCCTCTGGACACACTCCTATTAGATGTTCTTCTTTTACTGAGGCATCCAACACTGCACACAGTACTCAAGGTGAAACTGCACAGAGCAGACAAGGACAATCACCTCCCTCAACCAGCCAGTAATGCTGTGCTTGATGCACCCCAGGATAAGGCTGGTCCTTTGTCTGCCAGGGCACACTGCTGTCTCATATTCAACTTGCCATCAACACAAACCTTCAGATCTCTTTCCATGATCCTGCTCTCCAGCCTCTTGTTCACCCCAGTTTGTAAGTATAACCAGGATTACTCTGTCCCAGATGGAGAATCTATCATTTGCTCTTGTTGAATTTTATACAGTTGGTGACTGTCCAGCTCTCTAGTCTATCCAGATGTCTGTAAGGCCTCTCTGCCCTCGGGGGAGTCCACAGCTNCAAACCTTCAGATCTCTTTCCATGATCCTGCTCTCCAGCCTCTTGTTCACCCCAGTTTGTAAGTATAACCAGGATTACTCTGTCCCAGATGGAGAATCTATCATTTGCTCTTGTTGAATTTTATACAGTTGGTGACTGTCCAGCTCTCTAGTCTATCCAGATGTCTGTAAGGCCTCTCTGCCCTCGGGGGAGTCCACAGTTCCTCCCACTTCAGTATTATTGGCAAGCTCACTTAATGCACATGCAATTCATGTGTCCAGATAATTTATAAAAACATTAAACAGCACCTGCCCTAAAACAGAGCCTGTGGAACCCCACTGGTGACTGGCTGCCAGCCTGATATAACCCCATTTATTATAACTCTTTGAGCCCAAACCATCAGCCAGTTTTTCACCCAGTGTATTATAGGCTGGTATAGCTGTATGCTAGACATTTTTCTCAGAACGATACTGTGAGAGACAGTATCAAAAGTTTTGATCAAATCCNGTTCCTCCCACTTCAGTATTATTGGCAAGCTCACTTAATGCACATGCAATTCATGTGTCCAGATAATTTATAAAAACATTAAACAGCACCTGCCCTAAAACAGAGCCTGTGGAACCCCACTGGTGACTGGCTGCCAGCCTGATATAACCCCATTTATTATAACTCTTTGAGCCCAAACCATCAGCCAGTTTTTCACCCAGTGTATTATAGGCTGGTATAGCTGTATGCTAGACATTTTTCTCAGAACGATACTGTGAGAGACAGTATCAAAAGTTTTGATCAAATCCCAAAAATCAACATCAACTTCAGAAAGGAACTTGTATAACTAAAATCACCAGCAAACTTCTTCCACATCTCAAGCTGTACATGGAAAACAAATTATGAACCACATGTTATGACAGTTTTGGCTTCCCCACCCAAATAAAAGCAGCTCAGAGTATGGAATGAGCTTGCTCTAATTACAGAGCTCGTTAAATATATTGGCAAAATTTATCTGCAAGAAATCCAAAATAATACACTGTCAAAGTCATTTAACGTATTAAATATTGAAAGCACTTCTCATATTCTATTCAACAAACGAAAAGGTGAAATGTGTTTTCTTTTTATTAAGTCCTTTTGGTTTTCAGTAGATTAACTCTAATTTTCAATGCAAACAAACCAAGAAACAAGAGACAACTCATTTGTGTGTGAATAAAAAAAGAAAACAGCAAAAAAAGAATTGAGATAACTGCAAAAAAGACATTGTTACAATACAAATGTTTGGCTGTGTAACACTTGCAAAACATTTGATAACAATAAGTAGGTTTTAATTTCAAAGAGTTGCACATCATGAAAAAGTTTTTAAATGGAAAAAAGACTAAGGAATTCTAAAAATTCTAAAATATATTTCAAACTTAAAATTAAAACATCAAGCAAATAATAATAATAAAATATTTTAGAACTGCTTTCTTAATGTATTTACATGCCACCTTTGAAAATCTAAACTGAAAGAGAAGTGTAAATTCAAAGAGTGTTATAATTACCTATCAAAAGCAGCACAATTCTAAATTTCTTGACTTATATGAAGAGATTTTTTTACTAATAGCTGAACATAAGGACAACAGCAGAGAAAATACAGCTTATAGGACCTACACAACGAAAGAAATGACAGTGTAAATTACTACGTGAAGTGATTTCCCAGTATTGAGCTCTAATGTGGCTGCAGAAGTTTTGTGATACCTTGACCTCCTACAGAGAAGTACTAAAAGATGTAGGATGATGAGCTGTTCCTAGTACAAGCTGCATCTCATCCAGTGTTACACACAAAGTTTATGAGAACAGTCAAGGAACTGAATTTATGATACGCAATGGTTTGTGGGAATCATTCTTGTTCCCTAAAACTCCATGAAGTAAGAAGTGAAAAACAACACTTTTGCCATATCAAAATGGTACTGATAGCCCATGAGGACTGGATCTGCATGATCTCTACGTACAAAAATGGAAAAGCAAGCTCCACTAAAATTCATGTATTTTGATATGGATAACCAGCAGAATATCTGTAAAAGTCATTTAATGAATCAATAACATACATCATATTGACGTGCAGGGGACAGAAGGAAAATGTTATCAAGTAGAGCCCCTCCCAACTTGGATAACTTGAAGTTATCCACATTTTTAGTATTGCCTTGTGGACTTCCTAGGTGCCAGAGGTGGCTGCAATCATTGTCAACTTGAAGTTAAAGGGAAGCTGCTTTGTACATGCAAATGTTACAATACTCATGAAACTGAAACACCAAGACATTTTTTCTTTTGGAAGACCATCACTTTTTGTGAGTAATTTTTTTTCTTTCAGAAAACCAAATAAGAAATGAAGTATTTTTCAGGAATATAAAACTATTAATTGAATTTTTAGCGTCAAATCTATTTTACTAACAGAGTGAGATTTCTCTCCCCAGGCAGAGAAGTATTCTACAAACATGGCTGTCATCTCCTGAGAGTGGCATTCAAGTCTGCTAACTTAATTATTTTTTAGAAGTCATTCAGTCATGGAAAATTCCAAACCAATTGAAGCATCAAATAAGCCATAACACTGCCATTGTATGACTCCTAAGTATAGAGTTAAACAAACAGCATAAGTGTCAGCAGTGGGCTAACACCTTTCAGACTAGTGAGTTCACTTTGCTGTTTTACAGGGGCTGCATGAACATTTAGGACACAGAGTATGATCTCATGTTATCTTGATTTTATTGCATTTTTGCTTGCAGAACAGACTTGAATTAAATCAGCACATGCCACTGAAACTATGGGAAATTTTAAGTGAAGGCCAAAGTTAAAAAAGAAAGGCAAATCATGAGCTTTCTAAAACAAAACTTTTTTGACTTGATATCCTCCTTTCTCAAAGGAAAACTTGATACTGTAATTCAGCATAGTCAAATAGATTTAAATCTAGTTTTAATAAAAAATTAAAATAATAAGATTTAGGAATGAAATCAGTATCTAGATTAGTTAAAAACTAACTGAATATTTTAGAGTGCAAATGTCATTGCAATTTGCAGACAAATTCAAAAGGGTATTATTTTTTACCAGTAGAGTTGAGTGAGATGAAGGACAGATGTGAGTGAAATACAAAGTCATTCCAGCTAGTCTTATTATACAACAAGATATTCCTAAGTGTGTGTAGGTTTTCCACTCAACACTTATACATGGGCGGATTTACTGTATTTGATCTTTTGCCTGGTATTTTAGATGTACAGATAAAACATAAAGAACCTACTCTGTCCACTCCTACTACATGATCAGATCAATGCTCTGCCTTGGTCTTTGAGCATGAGCAGGAACAAAAAGTGAGTCACACATAAAGGTGTGGGCTTGGAGCACAGCAGGCTGCCAGCCCGCAGTGAGTTCTGCCTCCACCAGCTGCATTAGCTTCTTGGAGCTGCAGCACATTTGTCCAGATTGCCATCACTGAAAAGGCTTTTTTTTTTTTTTTTCCCCCATGAAACAAGTTACTAGAGTGAATGTTCAGTTGTTATTCAGTCTCAAAATAGCACATCCATCTGCTCAAACAAGTGTATAATTACAAGACTTATTGTTACATAAGCTATATATTCCATACTGTTCCCTTGTCAATTTTGGAAGGTGCTAAGCCAAATTCTCTTCTGGGGCTTCCCTTACATGTAATTTAGATCAGTTCATGATTCAATCCATTATTTTGCTATTAGATACCAGGGGAAGGTGTCTAAACTTTCATGGAGAAACAATTCATCTGCAAAAGGGCCCACTGATCACTATTTTCTGAGCCATCTAATTTCAGCCAAATCATCCTTCTGCAACTCCACACACTGCAAGTCACAGCTTCTGTCTTTGCATCTTCAGAAAGATCCTCCAAGGCTGAGGACAATGTTACAATACTCATTCCAAACTCCCCCCCCCAATACTCACTCCAGGCTTCCCCCTCACACAATTTTTTATGTTTCCAGTTCTTGAACTCTTCCTCTTTTTTTAATTCTCTGTCAGAAATATGGTAGTCCAAACTGCATCGATGGAACTGAGACTACACAATTTTAATCAGTTCTTGTTAGAACTTTTAAATTCACCTCATTGTTTACACTTACATTTCAAGTTAATTGTATGATTTTTTTTTCACAGATCAGCTGAAGGACAGCACCCTGGTATCACTATGTCTCCTAGCATCAGTTCAAAACACAGATTCATTGAATGCTGCTTGCCCTCTTTCCAGTTCTAATAGTGTGCTGAAGTAATCACACAGCTCAATCACACTCTGCAGGCTCCAAATCAGATGTTAATGCAAAATGAAACAACCTGAAACTTCTGAAAGAAGCCATCTCAGAGCCAAGGAACAAAATAATTCACAATGAGCAGATGTTTAACTTTTATCTAATTCTAGTCATACTTAACTATGTTGACTTCCTATACAATCTTGTACTGCTGCACAGCTAAAGTAAACATTAACCAGAACAAAAAAATATTTTAAAATGGTAACAGAAACTGCAATTCACAGCTCAGAAAAAGTTAAAGATATAAACTAGTCCATTGCAGAATTCTCGGGGGAAAAAAAAGCCTTATTGCACAGGTTCTCATAATCTACAAAGTACAGAATATAAAAAAAGGTAGATAATACAATGTATTTTTTTTTATACATGGTTAACTACCAAATGCTCATTACATCAATGGTATTAATGTCTGCTTTCATCTGTAATTTTGAGTAGTGTACTTCAAGCAAGCAGCTGGTTCAGAAAAAGGAATGTTACAGAAGTTTCTAATATCCACACTAAGACCTTGATATCTGACTAGACAACCAAGAGTTTGTCCCAGTGACATGTAGTTATTAACTGGGGCTTTCACTGGATTACAGGGTTGAGGCTTCGTAGCGTATAGGCTGGCTATACAAGAGCACATCCCATGCAACACTTATTGAGGCTTTATTCTGTTTCTATTTTTCTAAGCCATCTCAGAACTCTGGCTTACTTCTCTTTGAAAGAGAGGAACATTTATAAAGGAAAAAAAGAAGGCTTAATGCAGATTAAAATGAATAATAATGAAATATAGTGCTCAGATCTTTGCCAACAACAGACTGTAACAATGCATTTATTGATTTTCCCTGTTATGACTGATCCCTAGAATGACCTGTATTCAACATGCTTTCAAGGAAGTTTTCGTATTCCATGTTTATGTTGGCCACATGATAAAGGTTATTATTTATGAACAGAAATTTATTTTAGATAATAATAGTTATGGCATTATTTAATAAAATTTATGGTTGCTTATTTTCCAGAAAGAGCTACTCATTTAGAAGAGGAGCTATGAATGTGACATAAAAGACTAAATGGACTAAAATCTGCCAAACAGTGGAACAGTTCACATACTGTTTCTTCATGAGTATGTGTCTACCTGAGGGTTTTCAATAATGGCAATCACTGAAGTACTTAATGAAGCAAAATTCTACCAATCAGAAAGGAAATCTATCATTCTTCCTTCCTATCAAAACAAATGAACTACCATTTGACATCTTTGAAGAACTCTTGATACATTTTAAAAGCTAAGGTAAGCCTGGTCTTGCATCTAAATTTCAGGAGAATTACCATGTATTTATATTACTCATAAAATTATACATTATTAATCAGCTTTTCACAGCCAAAATCCTGTGCCTTACATAAGTGCAAAGTGAAACACTTCCCTAGAGGAGTCACTGCTCTCAATAAACAAAGAATCCAATTATATTACTATAAGATATATGTAAATATATTTTGATATTTTGAGGTACAGTCACAAATTAGGGTAGCTTTATTGACAACACTAAATTTATTTGAAAAAATTCTCGAAGTTGTCAACCTAGTATATTTTTTATTATTTAACTGATAAATTATTAGGAATTTTTTGTAGTAATTTCTTGATTGACATAATTGCTGATGTAATATGATCCACTTACTATGCTATCAAAGGATATCAATAAATATGTTAGCATAGTATAGCAGAGAGGGAGGCAGAAATAAAATAAATAATTGTAATAAATAATTGTTGATAAATGATAAATAATAACTGATAGAAGAGTAAATCCTATAGACTGCAATTCTACAGATTTTATTTAACTCAACTCTCATTCTGAAATTAAGAGAAGTAACTGTTTTTCTTCTTATACTGTCACACAGTGGGCATTATATCAAATTATCTTGGGAATTGAGGCATTCTTTACATATAAATTTCCTAAATGGCTAGCTCTTAACCATTGCAAAAAACATCTCCTTCCAAATGAAAAGACATTCTCCTCATTAATACCACTTTGTGCCCTTATCTACACTTGTCCAGTGGATCCATGTTTGCAGGTTTAAAACCCAGTTTCTGTATCTAATTCAAAAGCTTTTATTCTGTATATATGCTCTAAATCCAAAACTATCAGGATATTCCATGCAAACTCCATCCATTACACATTCCTGTGCAGTGTTCAAGAACAGGTAGCTGAGTTATAGTGCATGAGCATAGACTACAGCATCCTGTATAGGATCCAGATAAATCTACAGTGAATGCCTTAAACACCAAAGTAAAACTCATCTAAAACGTTCTAATATTTGTGTTTCTTAGGTTCAAACATTCTCAAGTCCCATCTATTATTGAGTCCTCAATATCTGCAGCATTCCTACTCCATATCAGCAGCCACCCAAAAAGCATCAGGTGATTATACAAAAATATATCTGCTATGAAGAAATCACTCCCTTTGGGCCTGAGATGGACAAAAGCAGTTAAGAAAAAATAGTCATTATTGTGTAGCATGGATATTGACTATTTTAGAGGTATATTGTTAATATTATAAATGGAAACCTGGGAAAACCATCATTTATCTAACATTCTATCACATTTATTCTGGGGATAGGTTGGACAGGGGCATGTCTGTAGTTAAGTAAGTATTTAAATGAATATTTAGTTTTTAGGATTCTTTTGCTGTTAAGATTATCATTTTACAGACAGCATTTGAAGGACCTGGAAGGACAAAGGAAAAATAGAGCAAAAAGAAGGGCTAAATAGCAAAAAAACCAGAGAGAAATATTTCTGGACAGCTACTAAATTGCACTCTAGACTTAGATTAATGGGAAAATAATAATAAAGCCTCTGAGAAAGTTTTAAATAATCAACACAAGTTTGTCAAGGAAAAAAGAAAAATTGTTTGATATGGGAGGGAGAGAGCACCCCAGGAATCATCTACAGTCCTTCTGACACATCTTTCATTCAGTCCTACAGCTTTGCCTTTGGTCCAGCAATTCCATATTAAACTTAAGTATCCTACTTACTTTATATAGCCCCTGTTACCATAGCACCTCAAAACCAGTTATGTGAAGTAGCAGGTTCCACACGGTAAGAAAATGCCATAACACACGTTTGGGAGAAGGAAAGACACACAGAGTGGTTAAGTGTCATGCCAAGGTCACTTATAAAACACACTGCAATGGAAGAAAAGGAATGTTTCTCATTAATTCCATTCTATCATATGTCTTTTGAGTGGAAAGCAAAGATCAATGAACAAATACTGAGGATGGAAACAGCTTTCACTCAATCTTTTCATTAAGAGCTGTTCCTTCAATTAAAATAAAATCAAACACTGAAGAGTGTTGACCCCAGGTATCACAGTGTGTGGGGAAAAAATAATTAAAAGGAGAAAAACTCTCAAAAAACTGATATGTTGGTTGAAGTTCAGCCATTTAATAGCTGAGTTTATGAAAGCAATGCATTAGCCTCATATTAACAATGTATTAATTTAGTAGCTCACAAAATAATGAAAAAATATATTTGGTAGATCTCTCTTGAGCAAGAATGGAGCTTAGGTAACAGAGGCAAGATTTCTGCCTTGCTGGTTGCAAATGGAGAAACAGTGAAAAGAGGAAGGATCTCCTACCAGTTCAGCACAGATATCTTTCAGTGGGTTTGGGAAAAATGTCAGCAAGGACTGAATTATTGTTCTGTCTGTACTTGCTGTGAGACTCTCTTAACAGCAAAGCACTTCAGCTTTCTGATTTTCTACTTCTTTCAAAGTTTTCAATTGACTGTCTTCTCTGCTTAGATCTAAGCTTTTCAGAGAGAGATTGTTCCTTATTATTGCAATTTTCTGAAGTTTCCACTTGGCACCAATCTCAGGTGGGGCTTTTAAGAAGCAGCACATTGTCAACACAGGAGTTAACTGTAACACATCATATTTAAACATGCCAGTGATTTGTCTTCAAAATACATATTTTTCACTGAATGAACTAACATGCTGAATCAATACAATATGAACAGGCATTATGAACCACAAGGTTTCTCTGACTGCATTTAATGCATGGCAGCATTCACTTCCTAACACGCACTTGTCAGAATGACTTTTTTTTTTTTTTTCCATTTGGTAGAA
This sequence comes from Oxyruncus cristatus, assembly GCA_013399855.1. NCBI lineage: Eukaryota > Metazoa > Chordata > Aves > Passeriformes > Cotingidae > Oxyruncus > Oxyruncus cristatus. Next base: position 1,182,834 of record VXAY01006690.1, read on the forward strand.
GTTTTCCCCAGCACTTACAAAGTCCGCTTATATGAGTGAAGCTCTGAGAAACAGATCTGGACCTCTTCTGACTAGGCAAAGGAAATTGAAAAAAGCTAAAAGAGTAGATGCTGGAGCAGACAAATCAATAGGCAGAGGGTGTCACTGGAGTCAGCTGCTATGCCCTAACAGCTTGAAATGGTGTGAATTAGAAGCTAATTAAAAAAAATATAGAATAGACAAAACTAGTCATAATTAAAGTTAGTAAAGTAAAGATCCTGTGGCAGGAATAGGAATAGCAACAACTCTGGTAAGGATTGAATAAAAACTTGTGATTGGATATAGATGTGCTGTTGGGAGAAGATCTCGTAGAAGTGTCTGAATAGATATACCTCCCTCTTGACTCCCAGTGGGTATTTTTGAAGTGCTTCCCTAGTGGGAAAAATACTGCTGTCATATCCCTGACCTTCATGATTTTTCCTGACACAGAACAGACAGATATAAGATAATCAAACTTACAAGGCAAGCTAAGAAAACTGATGATGAGTATCACATTAGACTAAATATGAAGAGCATCCACATAAAACATCCACCTTAAGAATTTAACTAGCTAATAAAATATTAATCCTTGTCAAACTTAAATATCTTCTATTTTTAAGAGTTCATTTGGCTGCAAAAGGCTGTCATACCTAATCCAAGTACTGTGCTTGTAGCAGATGTTGCTTTAATAAAGTGATCTGTGCTGGAGATGCTTATAAAACTGCACAAAACAGCACAGGATTTACTGCTCCAATGCTCATCCTCTTGGATTTCAGCTCCTGCTCCTCTCAATGGAAACTTTCTCTTAGGTTGACAAAAGCAGATTTCAAAACATAGTGCAACAGGGTTTTGCAGACCATTAAAGAAGTAACTGAAAGGATAAAGTAGCACAAGGCATAGTCACTATAATGGGCAGGATCCCCAAGGCAGCTAGAATGTCTTGCTTTGAACATCAGACTCATGCCAGTTGTTTAGCTACCACGTCAAATATCAAGGATGAGCAGACCTATTTCAGAATTTCTCATAGATATATCCAAATTAACTGAAATTAATCAATAATTCTAGTGACATAATGGATGGGAGGACATCTTTATTCTTTTCTTGAACGACCAGTTGCAATCAGGGGCTTTTTTTGTTGTGGTTTTGGTTTTTGTGGGTTTGTTTTTTTTTTGGTTGGTTGGTTTGTTTTCTGGGGGTTTTTTTGGTTTATTTTTGTTTTTTGGTTGGTTGGTTGGGGTTTTTTTGTATGTCTGTTTGGTTAGTTTTAGTTGGTTCATTCTTTTACTCTTTAAAACAACTATAGTATTTACATACATTTTTAATTTGGACAGCTTTAACAGCAGATTATCACCAGCCTCACTTGTAACAAAACATGGGCAGGCAACCACATAGCTTCCTGTTCCTTCCCACTTAATCAAAGCTGTTCACTTCGGACACTTTGATAACAGAATATGCAAATTCCAAAAGAATTGAAACTCTAAATTTATTCTATGTGGACTTGACAACTGTCAAGACAGAGGACATGATACTGAGGTGGTAACTCAGAAGACAAATGAAAAGCAAGATGTGAAGAACTGGCACTGTAAGTTTCCTAGTTATTTAGCCTGACTACCCATTCATACAATTTAACCTGCTTAAGAAAAAAAAAAAATAACACTTGTATTTCCTAAATCTACTACATATCTGGAAATGCATTTCATGCATTTGGCCAAGAGAGGATTAGGTAACATTTTCACTGGTTGTGAAGTTTAAGTTATCTCTTCAGAGAAAATTTCAGCAGAGCTCTGAAATTTGCATCTTACCTACAAACTAAAATTAATAATTTATGCAATATTGAAGATTTAAGACTCAGCAAAAACATCAGCAAAAACTTCATCTGCAGACACGTGAATAACTATCTAAATGTCATTCAACCTTTTAGACAATCTTGGAAAAAAAATGAAGAACCAAAGACTATTCACCTCTCTATTAGTTAGGAAGAATGCTTGCAATCAATACTGAAAATCAGTCTTACCTGTCACTAAATCGAATTTCTGTGAGCAAACCCCACAATTCACAATGGAAGTACTTAACAGATTATAAAGAATTCACAGCAATTGCAGCTATAACTTTCCTTCAATAACAATATTGCCACAAGAGAGAAAAGAGGAAGCAAGGATATAAACTGACAGGTAGAAAATAAATTAACACTCAAAAATTTCTCCTTTTTAAATACTACCTACTTTCTAGGAATATACTAATTTGATGCAACAGCTCAGGTTATTCACCTCAGAATTTGCATAACAAACCCCTTTATTTTACATGTCCATTTGAAGGCTCAGTGATGCCTCATCAAGCCAGTATGAACTGTCAGGAAAATAAAATCTAAAAATGTTAAAATCTTTTGAGTCTCCACCATCAAAAAGTGTATGACTTTATTGACTTTCAAAATTGCAAAAGCTCAGTATACTTTGTTTTTTCAGTGCCTTCCCTGTAAATTAACTTCTTTTAACGTGACAAGTACACAAAATCATATCTGGGAATTTTTATTTGGAGTTCCCTAGATTTACCCTGAGAAAGCAAATAAAAAATACAAATGTAATCAAAAATTTAAACTACTGCATTGTTATCTATAACAAAAGATACTTAAAGTCTTCTTAAAAAGGGTATTCCCTACACCTGTGACAGAGAATTGAATGAAAGGCAGGCTAAGGCTAAACCAACTCACATTCTTTTTCAAGACTTCACAAAATATTTCATAAATAGTATATCATAATTAGGATATGACCGATTATACAGTTCTATCTTTTACTAAAAGAAACCTGTTTCCAAAAGCACCTTTGCTTCTAAAGTGGGCCATAGAAATATCCAAAGCTAACAGGAAGATGCAAATCAATGAAGTCGTTAGAAGCTACCATAGTGTCTCTGAAGTTAACTACATGTAAAGGGAAATAAGAAAAAGACTATTATCATGATTAACTCGGGTGTCACCTGTTTTTCAGAAGTCTCAATTTTCACTCAAGAATTAAATGATCTGACTAATTAGTTTACGTACACATTTAATCATTCAGAAAGAAAAAACTAGTTAGGAGTAGATTACTTTTTGCAGGTTGATTGAAATTCTCATAAATTCCAGAATTTATTCTGAGAAGGTGGCTGAAGCAGTGAATTTACAATAAAATAGTAGAAGTCAAGTCAGCAACTTCCTCCTACAGGAAGGAAGTTAGAATAATTTACTTTTGTAAAGTACAAACTACAGAATTTATTAATTAGAATAAAAGTAATTTTTCCTAACTATAGAAACACCAAATCTAAGCATGTTAAAAAAATAACAATTAAAAAACCTCCACAGTTAGTCTTTACTTTCCATGCATTCATTATGAAAACTGTAATTTTTTAGCATTAAAATGACAAAGTTCTTTATTTCAGGAATACAAAACAGAGACTGGAAGCTTCTTTTTCCTGAGCCAAAGGTCTGTTAGTAGACTTTGAGAGATGCATGACATTTTTAGGGACAACAGGTATACCTGTTAAAAACCTGTAGGACATCTCTACCTGATTCTGTGTAATGGAAATTTGGAAATTATTTTAATTAGACAAAGCTCTAGCATTAACTTTTTTTTTTTGTTTTGGTTTTGTTTTTTTTTTTTTTTTAAATCTTAAGATGGAAGCAATGGAAATCAGTAACTCTCTGATCTTATCTTTCTAATTTCACTTTTTGAAGATTTTTAAGATTGTAAACATCAAGCAATGAACATATCTGACAGAACACCAAGTGGGATTTCTTCCTTTTTTTTCCTGTCCAAGATTTTCCCAGTTTTCCCACTCTGTTGTGTGGTGAAATGCAGTTGTTCAGTAACCAGTAATACGAAAAGACATCATTATAGAGTAAAAACCGATACATGACTTCTGAAATGCCCAGCAAAATTTCAACTGAACTTTTCAAAAATGTCAGTTATAACCAATGTTTCTTCTTCCATGCAAGTAACATCTTTCAGAGAGGAGTAACTTTACCTTTCATCAACAACTTCTAGAGAAAGTCAGATTTATTCCATAATATACTGTAAGTGTAAAATTAGAGACTAAAAGGTAGAGGTAAAATTGATACTAAAGATCTTCTCTGTTTATGTGATGTATGTTATGGACAAAAAAGTTATGCTTCCATTCATACGTTTTTGAAACTAAATGCATACAAGTCATATAATTTTCCTTGCCACTTAGTCTGTTATTCTGTCTCTCTCCATGACAGACATTGGTTCTCCCATGATTTTCCTCCTCTTCCAGTCAATATCTGAGGCTTTTATCCATTGACTGGTTTTCTCTGCCATAATTTCCAAGATAATCCTTGGCTTTTCCCTTTACATCTCCAGGTGCTCAATTACATTATGGTGTAACAATGCTTTCCATCTCTCAAAAGTACAAACCACCACATACATTTACTTAACCAAAAGTCAGGAAGAACTGCAGTCAGAATTCAGATGTGTGCTAAAACTAAAAAAGGGAATAGGAACATCATCCACACCTGTACTACAGTGTGTTACTGGGTTTGTGTTTTTTTTTTTTATACATAAATTCTAAAGTTTCATCATGTTGAACTTAAAAGTTTTATCTAGTTTCTGATGGTATGAGGAAAAAAAAAAAAGATTGATTTCAAGGGTCAAATATGTTTCCAGTTTAAGAACTAAGTCCCAAGATAATTAATTCTCAATAGGAATTCATTACACTTTGTAAATGAATTCATTTATTCACTATCCTTTCAGTGACAAAGGTTCTTGATACATAGATTAAACTCTCAATTCAACCTCAGTTCCATCACCTCGTACTCTCACCTCTCTTCAAATTGAAAATACGAATCATTCATTTGGAAAACCTATTAGTTCCTTATTA
>VXAY01006690.1:1187758-1254844 GCA_013399855.1 Oxyruncus cristatus
TTAATAGAACAATGACCTTCTAGTCAAAGTGTCTGTCTACCTACTCAGTGAAATTTTTTGTTCACTTGAATTTACAAGTGAGAATTGCCACAGTTAATTCTTTAAGTATTATTTAATTACAATAACTTTACATTTGCATTGCACAATCCACATACACTGTAACATCAGTTTAACTAGCAAGTAAAAACAGAGATCTCTTAAATAAGGGAAGGACCACATCATTAATCAGACTGAGTTAGTGGGTACTTTCATATCTCCCCCAGTTATTTTATGTCAGACAACATCAAAGCCTTCAGGAGGAATTTTAAAAATATCAGAGGCATACCTAACCATTAAGAAGATTTCTTCTTTACCTCAGGCAGCTGGCAATTATTTTCTAGGGCTTTTTTTTTTTTTGTTTCCACATGCTTACTGCTAAATCTTTTTTATAGGTGACGTGATCAGTACTACTCATAGTACACTGAGAGCACACCTTCAATATTTATAGTATCCAGTCTGGCACAGTTTAACTAAACCCTTGTTATACACAGAAAAGTTTTTTGAAGGCTTCTGGATGGAACTGCTGTATTTTTCTTTCATGCCTTCTACATTGAACCAGTGTAGAAGAGGTTACATTAATCAAACAGGTTTACTCACACCATGGGCTCTAATCTTTGTGTGATTTGAGATAGGAGTTCAAAACCCAGCCCAGTTTCTGAGAACTTTTATACAAAAGTCTGCTTATCAAGGGTGGTTCTAAAATGCGTCACTATTCATTTTACAGTTTTGACCTTTTTTTATGCTTCAAAAGGGGCATTATCTAAAATTCTCAGCTCTTATTAACAGGACATTGCCCTGATTGACTCTAAAATTAATATCAAGGGTAAGGAAGTGCTGACCTCTAGGTGGATAATAATTCATTACAATGTTACATATACTAAAGCTGCTTGTTAGTATGCAGCTTAACAAAGATATTTTGCTTATCTGGCTGTCTGCAAGCAACACCACATTTGCTTTAAACTAATGATGAAATAGAAGTGGAAGACTGAATATCCGAGGAATCCTCCTTTACTCTCACAGAGTTTTTGATGAATCTTGTCTTACCCGTATGCTCAGTGCTGTCCACCATAGTCCCAAAGCATTTTGTCCTAACAAGACTTTTCAACAGTTACAATTTTCATCCCATCTGATATCTTCAGAAAGAACAGCAATATTGGCATTGCCTAACCTTCCCCAAATTGACTAGGATGTCTGATGATTTGTACACGTATACCAGTGTGTCAAGAGTGGAACACTCCTCCCTCAGAAATAATCACAGAATCATAGAATCATTAAGGTTGAAAAAGACCTTGAAGAGCATTGAGTCCTACTATAAATTTAACACTGCCAAGTCAACCACTAAGCTATGTCCTCAACTGCCACATTTACAGGTCTTTTAAATACCTCCCAATGTGCATGTATTTCTGTGTAGACGTGTATATACATACATACATATTGCCATAATGCTGGATTAAATAAAATCACTTTTTAATATCACAATTACAACACAAACATTTGGAGGGTAACATACTGAAAAAGTAGTTGATTTTCAGAGAGACTGTACACGCATTTCAGAGAACTGCACTTCCCAAACTTAGATGTGCTTTAGTGTTTCAATGAAATACCTACAACACGTCTCTGCATTGTGCAAATCATTGTCAGCAGTGCCAGTGATGGAGGACTAAAGAAGTAGGGATCAAATTATGGCACTCAAGGACAAGTAGCAATACAAAACTGAATTTGTTCTAAAATAGTGAAATACTGCTAATGAAGGATAAATACTGCTTCCAACTATCATTTATGCTGCGGCTTTTAAATGCACTATTTAGCACATTACACTGTGGACTAATACAGGATTTCTAACATGCTCCTGGTAAGATGATGATAGAAGGAACCTCACACTAACAAGTAATGAGGAACATTTTCCTCATTATAGACCATATAGAAGCAGTTGATTTATTTTGAGGGATCTGCAAAATGCTGGTGGTTTAAATCATCAAACAAATGAACAGTTGACAGTCCCTCACAATATAAGTCAGAAAAGTTCTGAATTTACAGCAATATGGAATTGCTTCCTTTATAAGCCATCTGAAAATAAGAACAGAATGGCTTCTGTGCTGTTAGGAACACTTGCACCAGTTGCAAACATGAAATTCCTAGTATTGAGCCCTAGGATTTAGATATTGTCAACTATGAGGGCAAAAGGCTTCCTGATTTCAAAAACAAAACTACAAAACACAGTAAAATACCGAGTTGGCAACACTGTTGGCCAGTCCCCAAGAACTGTTTTGTGCTAGTTTTGAAAAGGAAAAGGGATCACTTTAAACCCTCCCTTTTTCAGAGATCCTTTTTCTCGGTAATCTCAGCTGCAAAATAATAGAAAAATCATTCCCGTATAAAAAGCAGTAGGAAATGATCATACCTATTATTCAGATAGTCTGTGGGCAACAAATAATCCGGATTAGTCCTTCTAGCCTGACTATTTTTTTTGCTGATTTCTTTCATATGCCTTTTTATTCCTGCTTTATCTCACTCTAAACAGGTTTTACACAGAACTACTCTTTCACCAACAAAAATATGAGGCATTACAGCAGTAGTGATTGACACTGCTAATTGCTCATGGCGGTTGCTTTACAAGTTTAATAGGTGGGCTTTTTTTTTTTTTACAGTTACTGAAAGGAACACGCCATGAAATCTGGTCACATTGTAATAGTTTAAAGAATATGGTATGAATTCCTCTCAGCCTATCAGTTTCTTTACTTTCTCCACTAATAGAAAAGCTAAAACTATTAATAAAAGCACAATTTTAGATGAGACATCTGTCAAAATATCCCTCTCAGTTGGAGACTCTCTCTTGTTATTCTGGTCCTGGGTACGCCAAGGTAAAAGTTATACAATGAGGAGAAAGGTCTGTAAAAACCCAAGTGAAACAGAGCACTGCTTGCCTTGCACTTCATCTTATTTTTCTTTAAGGCTTGGCCAAAGGTTGGTCCAGTGAATCCTCATAAGTCTTTTAACATTTCAGTCTGTTTTCATTTTTCAAATAGGAGCGGGGGATAAATTATTTACAGTTGCTTAATTTAAGTTTTGTACATGACTTAACTCACTGTATTCAAACTTGAGGTGCATAGGTATAAGGAACAATTTTACTCATCCCTTACAAGACCACTTATTTGTGTACATATAAACCAAGCTCTCTTCTGAAAAATGAAATCTTTGCATAGATATGATCCCCACTGAGTTTATCAACAATGTAAAGTACCAACAGAGATGTCACAGGCCATAATCCTATACCTAAATCCATCAGAATGTTGTTTCCTAGAAATACATGACTAAAATTTGCCATGGATGCCCTCACTCAGACCTAAGTCACCATTAAAGATAAGAACTTTGCAATACATGCATACAAGCAGAGCATGATAATACTAATATTAAAGTAAGAAAAAGAGATGAGAAATGTTTATGTCGTTTCTGTTATTGACATGAAAGAAATTAAAAGTTCATACTACAGACTTTGAGGCCAAAGGAGAGGAAGGCAGAAAAAAGAGATAGATTTCTTCACTTGAATTATGACATAAACTAAGGCTTTGCATAGTACTGTCAGTTCACCTGTTTACCTTTTTAATTGAAAATTCATAAAATAAAATTCACTCCCTTTCCAAAACAATTCATTTGCTTCTGTTTTTTCCTCTTCCAAGTTTATATGCATAAACACTGTGAATATAAACAGATACCTAGGAACTGAGAAAAAAAAATCATCGTAAGACTATTCGGTAGACACATGAGAGTGAGTGTATCTTTGGGCAGTGTAAAACCACAATGGGATCAAATTCTCCCTTTCACTAGCCAAAAGATACTGTTGTAGAGAAAACAATTAATTTTCTTTGTCAAAATTAGATATATAGCTTTTCTCCCCTTTAAGTGTCTTCAGATTTTTATTACAGTGTTGCAAAGGTTACAGAGGTAAGTCAGTAACATACAGTTATACAATATATTCACAGGTATTATCAAGCTTACATATTTACTAAGTATTGGCACCATTTCTCTGATGTATAAATCACAAAATATTGTGAGGTGTAGAAAATTCTGGTAGAGGCATGTAACTCAGAACTTCAAGGCTCTTAGGTCTCAATCATGTCATTATTTCTGTTTTGCTATCCACCACACTCTGTTTGTCCACATCAGTTATCTGGCATTCTCTCTAATGAAAGACTGCATGAAGCCCCTATTTATAGAAGCAAAGGATTTTTGCATCTCCAAACTGATCTACCAAAAAGGCTCCTGAAACTTCTGCAAATAACTTCTGAAATAAATTTCTGAAAATGTTTAACAGAACTATAGAGGTTTAGCTTGTTCTGAAAAGGATTGCAATTCTGGCATTTAATTTTGGAAGAATTATTTGGGAATAAGAAGTCAATTATGCAAAATAAATTCTGTCTGATTAGTAGAAGGTGACCACAATTTAGGTTTTCCGATTTTTGGAGACAGATACATGCAATTTTGTACTCTTGGATAATACCCATTTTTCTCATTATACTAATGCAGGACTGAAAATAGTACGAATAAAAGTGTAGTTACTGTACATATCCTATCTAGTTACTCTTTGCAATATCAACTGTTGTTCTTAAAATAATTGAAAGCTTAAAATGATAAAAAAGCTATAATATTCCCAACTTGAAAACTTATCTTTTTTTCCACACTAAGAATGGGAACTAGAAACTACAGCAAAATGTATATCAACTCATTGCTTTTAATTGTACAACTGTTAATCCTAAAAAGCAAGGGGGAAATTTGGGATTTCTTTATCAGTCGAACAAGAAACAGCATTTATTAAGATGATGCATTATGCCAGTGATTAATTTGAAAAACTGAGAAAGGCTTCTATTGAAAACCATTTTTGCAGCCTGCCATAGGAGTGAAGCAGGATACAGTGCCATGTGAGAAAACGTTATTCAAGGGTGTTGAAAGCAAGAGAAGAACTATGAGACTCTTTTTAATTTTCTGACCTCACAGCTGTCAGAAACAGACAGGACGTGTTGCCACAAAGAGGGCACAAAGCTGCAGCCTGTGACCATTGTGCTCACTAGTCCATCTGTACATTTTAGGTCATCATGAAAGAAACCAGGTAAGATCTAGGACTTCCGGTCATTTCAAACACTGCAAACTTTAATGCCCAACACAAATGTAAAATGAGACTTTGCTTGGATTTGCGGTTTGGGTGTGTTGGTTTGGAGTTTTTTTGGGGGGAGGTGTGGAGAACAGGGCCATGTTAAATGGAAATTCATATTCAGAGAATGCACATGGAAAAACTTGTTCTGTTTCTTTAGAAAAGTCATAGTAAACCATACAGAAGAAATGTATCCTTACTTTTACATCTTAAAAACAAAAAATAAACAAATTCCCACAAACTGCACTACAAGTCGCAAGGAGGCAATAATAATTTGCTGTTACAGTCCACAATCATGTCCCGATATGCTGAGGATGGTCTCACCTCTTGCACTAATTGGCAATGTTTACCTTTTTTGTTTGTTTTTTGTTTTGCCTTTTTTTTGTTTGGTTGTTTTTTGGTTTTATTTATTTATTTCTCTTCCGCCAACCATTCCCTTTAGAGGGCAAGTGCAATTAGGGTTCCATACCTTAGGACTACAAAAGATATTGCAGATACAGTGATACATAACAGTCTGTAACAGATGTTCCAATAATCAGGACTAAAATTCCAAACTGGTCTCTAGCTGCACTATTATATTTCTTATTTAATTACCACAAAAAATGTTCAACAAAAACATAGTAACAGCAATTCTATGCAAGCATTCAGTCTTAGCATCCAAAATTAAAATTAACATTTTCATCTAAAAAATTTCTTCATCTGCCTCTAAATCATGTTCTAATACCTGCTGTAGACCAAGACTACTTGAATATTTCAAGAAAGGGCTAAAGCAAATGAGCCACAGGTGACATTCTGGTCAGCAAAATAAGAATTTTTGGCTCCTCAAAAGCAAACAGCTAAACATGCTTGGTTTTCTAACTTTCATATCTGAATTCAAGCCATAAGCTCATTGTTCAGATATGTTGCATATATTGAGCTTTTCTATATATATGAATCCTTTAATTTATTGTTTCAGTAATGTTCTAATAGTGACCTAGTTTTACACAACTGGAACTTCTTGGAAATCTAACTAACTCAGATTCATAGTGCCACAAGATGTGAACAAGAGCAGATCTCAGCTCTTGATCATGAAATTAAAAATATCCCTCTTAATTAAGTAAATGTACTCCACACAATACAGATGTGTTTTAAACAAATGCTGATGTTTGTGTATCTCTAATTGTTCTATAATGGTGTCACGCTACTCACTTGCTTCCTGAGACTGATGTGAGTTTTAACTGCAGTAACTTGAAACACAAATCATTTTACCAGTAGAACAGCCACCTCTGTCTAACCAGTTCATGAGTCACCTTGGAATATCAGGCAACCATCTTCCGATCGTTGAAAGGTTTTGTGCTGTGTTGCAACCCAAGAGAAATCACAGGAAAGACAGCAGCTACTGTAGGCTCACAGCCTCTTACAGAGGTACACTGGTACAAATTTCTTATATGGGAACTGATGCAGCATTAGCTTTTTCATTCGCTACAATTTTCTATTCCCACATCATGCCACTCACATGTGGCTGCTGCACAGTGCTGCAGCTACCCCACGGAACTCTACAGCACCATGATTTAGTGTCTGCCAAAACCAGTTCTAAGGCTGTTTATATATTATATGAAAATATCAACTTCCAGCGGGATGTTTTTTCTAGAAATCCTTGTTTCATAAGAACTTATGGTGGGACTTCCAAATCCAAACCAATATATTCCAGTTATGTTGAAGCCATGCAATGAAGCAGCTCAATTCCACTGGCTTTTGTCAGCACTGAAAACAGGGAAATGGTAATTTTTTTTTGTTTGTTTCTGGAAAAATGATTGCAGAATTATTTAATATGGTTTTCCCTGAGGGCCATGAGTAAAAAAGCATCAAGAGAATGAGCAAACACAACAGCCACATACTATCACAGCAAGATAATGAGGCAACCATGTACATTCTCTGATAGTTACCAACAGAGACTTCCCATAATTAAATTAAACTAAATGTCAAGTAAGTTAAATCAACTTCAATTCCTTGGATCCAGAGATACAAATAAATCTTAATTGTAATTGTGTGTATTTCATATAATTAACATTTTGTGGAAAGGAAAGGGGTGGATGTGGGCATTAGAGATATAAACAAGACTACTCAGCCTACAGTCAAAATGAATTTAAAAGGACTCCTGTATTAAATCCCAGTACAAGTTGTATGGCTGGTTATACTTTTCCATGCATCTTTGATTTGTCTCACAAAAGTGTCAAAGGACAGTCATGTTTACCTGTGATTTTCAAAATCACCGAACAAAAAAAGGATTTTTATTGCAGAGGGAAACTTCTTGGGGTTTTTCTTCATTTGTCAACTGCCTCTGAAATAGTTTAATGGAACTAAACTACATCTTAGTTGGTATCACTTCAAATTGATAAAAGATACCTAACATGAAGAGAACGTATTGAAGACTAAAGATAAGGGACATTACCAGGTACCTAACAGAATCAGGCTATCCTCTTTACATCATCACTCCTTCCATTTTGCTTGAAATGAAATTAGATAAGTGGCATTCCATCTGATTTCCAGGAAAAAATCTAAAATAATTCATATTATATAGACAAGATGAGATTCTTCTAAATATTTGCCTACGTTCAGAAACAACTACAAAGTAAGGTGCAAATGGGTTTTGTCATGAATCTATCCATACTTCAGGGGACAACATCTTCAAAGATTTTAGATGTATTTTTAGGCACATGATGACAAGAATAAGTTCTTATCAGTTGAACTTACTTAAGAAGGAATGGGAAAATGTCCAGTTTCTTATATGGCAGCATGTGCAAACAAGGAGTTTTGCAGTAAAATGGACTTTCAAATATTAAATATATCCTTTCATATGTGAGATATTCACTTTTCATTCCTACTCAAGAAAGTTCTGCTAGCCAATGAAGGGACTATGATGAAATACCCAGTTCAATATACAGTGGATGGGTATCAGCCATAATTTCCACTTACAAATGGGAAACAAAGGACAAGCAAGATTGGTGTTTGATACTGCATAGCACATTAGTGGCAGAGTCCATCCCAATTTGCAGTCTTGTGCTACAGATAAATTCTTTGTTTCTGTAATATATACATATACACACAGATATTCTTCTAAGATGTTTATCAATGGAAGCACATACGTATGCACACACATATATACACATTATCTCAGTTAGCCACTCAACACATCCCATCTTGATGATGTAATTTCCTACTCAGGAATTTCAGTGCTTGCTATTGCTTGCATTTGCACCTCAAAATAATCACCTCAGCTTTGACAATCAAAAGAATCAAGCCCAATTTAGTTTCACCACAGCAAGCAGTGAGACCCAGATGAACTCAGCCTAATGGAAAAACTTTTTGCCAACTCAGAAACATAATAAATCTTTAATGCTAATCAGGAATTGAAAACACACTATGACAGTATAAGCTTTTAATTTTAAGAATCTTATTAAGGGCTTGCTTCTAATTCTGCCTTCCTCCTCTAATATTAAGAATGCCAAGTAACCAGGGTGAAAATATTTACAAATTTGTGAAGACAGAGAAAAGGTAGAATGTAGGAGCTGGAACTAATACAATGCTCCAGCTGTTCACAAACTGGAAAATAAATAAGCTGTAATAGTTGAATGAGTTTCACTGAAGATGTGAAATCAGAATGGAAAGGATATAAAACAGCATATTCCAGAAATTGCACAGTACTTTGTAAATTAGTCCGAACAGGAACATGTGTGCTTTACATGCTTGTAGCATCACCTGCATGCAGCCCAAGAAAACCACCAAGGAATTAGAACAGAAATTGCCCTTTTTTTTAATGAATTCTTTTCAAGTGAAAGGACCATCCCCCTTTTCCTTTACCCCTGACAAGTTGACTGGTTCAAAAAGCAATTGGGGACAAATGTGACAAGTTTTATTGTGCAACTAGCCATGAATCTTGCAAAGGTCTCAGGATTGATGGGACTCATTGATATGGGTGGTGGCCCTGTCAACAGAGCCATGAATGGGCACATGGGTAAGCCAAAAAAAATAAGATTGGGCTTTCCTTCCTATGACCATCACTTATTAGTCTTTACTGAGCCATCAAATATTGCCACTCTAGCAAGTTCAAATAATCACCTTTCCTCATTACATCCTCCCCCTGTCCATAGCTACCCAAGACAAATAACAGTATTTCAAATGTTTAAAGGTGTTCAAACTTCTTTTTCAGTCTAGAAAGAAGTTATCCAGATTTACAGCCAGAACTTTTTACTGCATTTCAGTTCCAGGGCTTCTATATGCAGTTAAAAAAAAAAAAAAAACAACAAAACCAAAACCACAAAGGTTAGATTTTGGTTTTTTAATGGAAAAAAAAGAACAAAAGAGAAACAGTATCAAAATTTTGTAATGCAGCTTAAAGAAGTATAACACCAAAGTAGATAAAACAGAAGAAGATGGGGACTCCCCTGACAGTAAAAAAATTTATGAAAAGTATGAATAGATAAAAGCAAAAGAATGAAATGTTGGACTTATGCTTCTTGCAGCAAAGTAAATATGGTGTTTGGAAAACACAGACAGTGTGTCCAGGGAAGTACTGTCATGGGAACTTGGATTACTTGGGGGGTAACTGGTAATGTGAGGCAGTAGGTCTCAACGGCTCAAGAACTTGTTTTGGACAATTATGCGATACTTCTGCAGCGCAATATTTCTGTCAGAGTTCAGATAATTCTGCTTTTAGAGATTCTAACATTACTCTCTGCATAAAATGAAATAGCTGAATATGTGATTAAATAAGCAAATAATGCTGGCATAGTACGAGGTACCCTCATTAATTTCCTTAAAGCCTACGATTTACAATAATGGAATTCTTCCACTTTTGGTCATCTGAATGGACTACCAACTAAATCAAATGTTGAGAAAAAGATCTAAGGACATAAGGAGTTTATAAAAACCTAAGCCTTATTAAAAAAAAAAATTCAAAATTTCCATGCTTTGTCAATCAAAATTAATTCTGTACAAATGAAAATAACAGAATAGAAATAAAAGAAACCTTAGTGTAGGCAGACAGGTTTTTCTAGCTATGCATTGTCCTAAATGTACTGCTAAAATTATTTAATTACTTTACTGGAATCCAAATGCTACAGATGAAATTTATGCTTTCAAATTCCTTGATATTAAAGACTACATGACATTTAGTATTTGCTTGTAAAGGATAAATTTGAAAAATGTTTCATTTAATTTTTAGCCACTGA
Source organism: Oxyruncus cristatus (assembly GCA_013399855.1). Lineage (NCBI taxonomy): Eukaryota > Metazoa > Chordata > Aves > Passeriformes > Cotingidae > Oxyruncus > Oxyruncus cristatus. Next base: position 1,198,154 of record VXAY01006690.1, read on the forward strand.
AATCAAAAAACTCCTTGTCCTGGTCCCTCCTTGTAAAACTAGAAGGTTCCAGGAGGTTCCCAGCTATTTTGTCAATGTTTCAGAATAAGAAACATTGGATATTCTTTAGAGATAAAATACTAGGTTGCTGAAAAGCTAAGTGACAAGTTCGTTCCCACATTGGTTTTTTTTAATTCCTCTTACTTATTTAGGATAGATGTCTTGTCACAAATTTCCACATATTGCACAAATTACCATCCTGCCACACAGAATGATAATGGAACTGTGGAACAGTAGTTCAACATTAAACATGGTGAAACAAAATACATAAATCTCAGGTTCCATAACATTTACTATTATATTGCTTTTACATACTTAATTTGTCTTTTGCACTTACACATTAAAATGTTCCACTTGATTAAAAATCACGTATAATCTTTTCCAAATTGTCTCTGAGTTCAGGAGATAAATAGTGTGCTGCACAGAAACTACACAATAAAAGCTGTTCTAAAGACTGCATTCATGCTTTGTCTGTTATTAAAACTTTAAAGCTGGGTGGTGAACCCAGCAGAAGTTCTCCACAGAAAAACTCAATTCAAACTGTCAGTATCCCCAGATCTTAAACTAATTCAAGTGACTTTTATGTCAAAAAGTGGTTTTAAAAGTCGCAAAAACCTAAAGACTTGTAGGATATTTTTGCACACATACAATTTGTGATGTAATCAATGCTTTAGCTTCATGCCAGTTAAGCATGATGAAAGAATGTAAAGATAACAAGATGTAAACCCCCTGAATCTGCTTAGCAACAAGGTATAGGTAATACATAAATTTCTTAGCCAGCAGATACAATTTGGAGTCTGAGGATAACAGGCTTTGCTGTAAGCTATTAAATTACAGAATTATCTCCCTAAAGAAGTGCAAACGTTTGATCATCTGGCTGACTTGAACCAGACTAGATAAACCGGTATAGAGCATACAGAGAGGTATGACAGCACAGAGTGATGCTATTATCACTATGCATGTGTATATCCAAGAAGCAAATGAGTGAACTAAGTGCTCTAAACAATCGCTGTTTTGTGGGGATTGGTTGTGTTTTGTTTTACATGTGGTACTAATTTAACTGTGTCCAACATTAATATTAAATCTGGTGTAATATGTGTCTCATTACAACACAGGATGTCAAAGGTAAAAAAAGACACTAAAAATGCCTTTTTATGATGAAAAAAAAGGTTATTTAACAGTTCTTCAACTTAAATTTTCACATATGAAGGAAAATTCTTCTGTATTATATGCCAACAAATTGGAAACGTGAATGAGGACAAAACCCTGCCAGGGACAAATGAAGGATTAAGTATCTGAATAACAGAAATCTGTACAATATTAACCATTAAACTGCAGAAAAAGATAATTTTGTAATGATAAGTAAAAAGATTTATTATTTTGAACAAAGAAACTGATTGAAGAAATTTAATTATCATGAAACTTTTTCCAAGAAGGCAAAGATTTCCTCCAAGAGGATGATTATATTATATCTTAAGCTTTCAGGAATTACCTGTTGCTGTATTAAATATTTCAGAGAATAATAGAATCATAGAATGGTTTAGGTTGGAAGGAACCTTGAAGATCATCTAATTCCAACCTCCCTGCCATGGTCAGGGACACCTGTCACTAGATCAGGTTGCTTCAAGCCCCATCCAGCCTGGCCTTGAACATCTACAGGGATGGGGCACACACGACTTCTCTGTGCCAATGCTTTACCCATTAGTCTTACTTCCAGATGACTAAACAAATTCATCTGCAACTTTATACATTGAAATATTTTAAAAGCGGGTTATAAAGAGCTACCTAACTCTGTTCAGATGTCGAGTAATATAGTTATTGAAATAATAGTTATCTTTAGAGAACAGTACAAGTTCTTATTGAAGTTGCTAAGTGGTTCCAACAGATGGGAAAGATCGCTGATATTTCTGTCATTATCTTCAATTACAGTATGTCAGCTAAACAATAACTGAAACACTAGGCAATAAGTCTCAAAATCTCTTCTTTCTTTACCAGGTCAGGAGAAGACATCCCTTGATTCAGTTCAGATAGTGCATCCTTGATTCAGTTCTCCTTTTAAGTACAGCCAGCAGAAGCTAAACGACATTGTTTTCAACCTTCTTCAAAACACACCTTACAAATTTTTCTAGTAAAGAGGCACTGTAATTGAATACAATATTTTTTACATGATGAAGAATGCTAATTTATCAAAAGAACATCTCTCCTCATATTAAAACTAGATTGCAACATCAAGTCCAGAAATTGAAGTTTCATGTTCTGGAATTCTAAGTAAGTGCAAAGTCAGATCCACCACCTCCATATCCACATACATACAATACAGAAGGTGACAGCTACTTCCACTTCCATAATGTTTAACTCAGCATTAAAATATAATCTTTTAAAAATACCATACAGAAGGATAAAAAAGGGACTGTTACCATAACAAGGAAACTAGGGGAACAAAACCAAAATACTTGTAAAGCAAGAATTACAAAAATCACACTCCAACTCACTGTACAGCACACCTCTGTCCATCCTGAGGTGGGCTTTTCACAGCACAGTACAAAACTATTTGTGTGACAGTAGGTTTGAAACCGGGACAGATAATCTTGGAATTTCTACACTTCCTGGTCATAACAACTACTGCTGGAAACACTTACTAAACAGTTACGTTGTTTACAAGCAAAATAAAGTTCACTCCGCGTTGTCTTCTTAAATCACTCAGCAGGATGATGCAAAAAAAGTCAGGAATATATGTTCATATTGATTTCTTTACTGGCTCATATTCCACACTTTTTTTGGTTTGGTGTTGGAGGTTTTGGGGTTTCCTTTTGGTTTGTTTTTTGGTGGGCTTTTTTTTACAACTTTTTAGGATGCAAATCTTTTTTGTATTTCAAAGTCTAAGAAATGACTTAAGCACAGTGAGAGTTACAATATTTTTGCTAACTTTATTAGCTTTTTGGTTTGGTTTTGTTCTTGCACACACACACAAAAGGAACCACTTCTACTGTTATGCAATTATATCACTCTTCTTTTCCAAACAAACGTAAAACAAGAGTTTCCTGATACAATCTGACAGAACTGGCCAGGCATGCTATTTAAAGGTAACGCTATTTGAAGGCAGGTTACCTTATCTGAACGGGTTAGGAAAAGCCTCTATAATAACATGCCCAGGCTATATATGCCAAGGTATTTCCCCTCATCCAAGTCAACTTCATGCGAAGACAATTATCTGAGCTGCAAACTAAGCCAATACTAATTATCCCCAAATCATCCTGCTGCCATGCAAAGCTGGAAAGGGAGTATCACAGATACTGTTTTTCAGTGCTAGGTGTCCTTCAAAATGAAAAGAACTCATAACTCCCTTTTCCTTAGCACAGCAAGACAAACGACCAGAATGTTAGAAGAATGTGGTATTTCTTCCAATTAGGACAATTTGGCTAAATAGTCTTACCAACTAAACAACTAAATGTAGTCATGAGTTCCTGAAACTGGTGTAGTATACTATCATAAAAAGAAGGAAATCAACTTTGTTTAATGATCAGACAGAGTATTGAATTAATATTCACTTCTGAATTTTGGTATTGACTTCCTGCATTAACTTTCAGCACAGAATTTGGGTTAGGGTCTCACATCCTCTTTCCATCTTCATCAAACTGAAAGCTCTGTAGGAACGCACCTGCTCATATTTTTCTGTCTTTGCAGTGATTAGTAAAGCCTAGTTCTGATTTATGAGAGATGATTAAAATGTTACAATTTTTTATGTAGTTGTTTCCTAAACCTAGACAAGGTTTCTTTTATTGACCTTTCCCCCCCCACACACACACCAGGTATTAGTAAAACAGTAAGAGCTGAAAACTTTCTGTTATAAAAAACAACCTCATTAAACATCTGTTAGGTAAGACTAATATGACAAATGAGCAGTTAAATATACATTAAAAACAATAAGTAATAAATATAGCCTTTATAGTCTGAGCACATATGAAAAGGAAGATATATGGGGGAAGAATTGAATTTATTGAGAACCTTTAGTCTTGAACTTCTTTCCTTCTTCTGCTGGTAGATATTTCTGCTTCTGAACTTTCACAGCCTGTATATCATAGTTCTGACGCTACCTCTGTCTTTCAGGAAAAAGAAAAAGGATTTTATTGCTAGCTTTGAACGTTGTACACTCCTTCAAATTAAAAGCTAACCTGAGTATTTGTGTTAACACTGAAGTAAGCAATAGAAATTCATCACTTTTTCCATTAATATTAATATCGTTAATATTCCAAAGTTAAGTAATTAATCATTCCTACCATAATAAACAAGTCATACATTAGCATATCTTGCTGGTTAAAAAATCATTTGTACTAGGGGCTATTGCTATTAGAAATAGATTCTCCTGGGGAGACAACTTTTGTCAAAGGAACTGCACCTGTAGTAGGACATATGTAAGCACAGACATTTTAGCCATCATACTCTTGACTATTGTACTGGGGGGTGGGGGAAGAAAAGAATAATAAAGTCAATGATTCTCAAGTGAAGGCTCAGTGACCTGTGGTCATCATCCAGCGGAACAAGATACAGTGAATTACTGTGTTCCATAGATGGTGGCAACAACCACATAAAACATGACTTTGAAAAGCCAAATGTTGCTGGCTCCATCTAGAAGCAGTTTGCCAGGCTATGCCTTATATGCACATAACTCAGGCAACTCGTGCTACGTACCTGCCAGAATCTTAAGTTATGCCACTTCTCTTCTGTGGCATTTTACATGAGTGCAAGTTAAATTTCCAGTCAGAGTTAATTGAAATCATTATGTTGTCAAGATGTTTCACAACATTAACATTGAATTTTCATGTTACTATTTCAAAGTACTTCTCAAAAGAAATGCTTTGCAATTAACTATTCTAATTAAACATTACCAGATCTATTGATTTTGAAAGAAAATGTTGACACTAGTATACTGCTTTCCTTATAAAATGTATGCTCTTTTCCAGAAGACTGGTTTAACCTGGCTAAATATGTTGGACTTTAGCACAGTAGGACAACTACTTTTCCAACTACCAATAAATAAGCTGAAATATGCTTCCCATGGAAGAAAGTCTTTTTATTTCTAACTGATGTCTTCATTCAGTGAAATACTATGAGAGTTCATAGCTGCAAGTCACATTAAAAACATTGTTCTGTAGAACTGCAAAAAAATATTTTGAGGAAAGAAAAACACCCCAAGCATTTAAGCTTTGCATTACAACTTCCCTTGACCTTGTTTTATTAGACAGCAGTACAAAAGTCTCTACATGGTTGTTTTAAAACATAGACTAAAAGATAATACATCATGCAGTATTAGGAAAGCAGGCAATATTTCATACAAAAGTTGCATTTTTTTAACAATTCTCATATAACACTGAATCTGTCAATAGACCTAATAATTTTTTGTCACTTAAATTGCAAGACTAAAATTGATCTTCATTTATTTATTATTGAATATTGATTTATCCATGCTACATTAAAGGAAATCAGTGTGACAATGAAGAGAAATGTTCTTAATTGAGATAAAGTCAAAAAAGAAATCAAGTTATCCAATTCTGCATTTAGAGCTGGTATCTTTGCCTCACTGTAGCAAAAATGAGCAAGTACTGCTTCAAAACACCAACAAAACCACTAACCAAATACGATCCTTATACTTTAAAACCTATGCATACAGTTTAAATAACTTAATATTATGGCTAATCCGTGGTCCCTCTGCAATTGGCAGAACATACACACAACCAGGAGTTTTTGTTTCCTTTGCTATCTTTTGAGAACATACTTACTGAAGAACCACAAGTAGACATACTCGTGTCCTTGGGAAAAACTATCACACTGATATATTTCCGTATAAGCAGATGTGCACACTTAATGGACCTTCAGTTGAGCAGAAACTACACTACTAGATAATTGTATCAGAAACAGTATTTTGCTGAAACTTACTGGTTCACATAATCTTCTTATAAAAATGGGAAAAGAAACAGTTCACTACTTACTCAATATAATTTTACCAAGGATAAGAGTGGTAAGGCTTCCACAGGGAGATAAAATTAAGGCTCGGAAATAAAAATACAATTCCCTAGTCAAACACATGAGAAAAGACCTCACTGTTAAGTTTGAAAGTTTTTACTAAAATTTCCAGCATCAGTTTTCCATCTTGAAACTCACAGACTCAGACTGCAAGGAAGAGGATGGTAATTCCAATACTGAAAGGATGTCTTGAAAACTGGAAATGCTATAAAGAACCATATAAAAAATCAGAATGTGTCTCCAACCACATGCAAAGCTGCTTCAGCCAAATTTTTGCCCAACCTATAACTGTTACTACTGTTAAATATGAATTGTTTGTGCATATCTGGTCCTGCTAAGGGAAAGGCTTGACAGAGGGAGTTTTGACAGAATTTCATTTCTATTCAATAGCATATGACCCTGAGCCTAGAAAATTCCCTGAGGACTGTGGCGGGACACAGTTTTGTTTTCTTTAATTCTAGAGCCTATTCATCTTCCTTTAAGAAGGAACCATAATTACTTTTTCATTAACAATATACCTGCACATATATTAGTCTTCAAACTTCTTGTAGGAAGACAGGTGTCTCCAGTTCTGATAGTTTCATTTGGCCCTCTGACAAGGAACACTCTCTTCCTTAAATATAGCAGACTACATCTGTCCTCAATTAAACCGTTGTAAATGTGGATTGACTGAACTAACTTCAACAGAATTGCATGGATATGGCCAAGACCAAAACTTGACCCAGAAGCCAGAAACAAATTTCTGTTTTAATATGCTTTCGTTCTTACAGTTCCTTAGGTTTTTTTCCTTCTGAAGTGGCTTTTGACATTTTCATAAAGAATCACATTGCCCTTTTTTTTTTTAACCCAAACAAGTAAGAAGGGGAAGGTAACTCAAATAACACATTTGTTGACACTTCTGTCAGCTGAATTATGCTTTTTAGACATTTCAGCAAATAAAGACATGTATTTTGTTTTTACAATACTTGAAAGTGTTTCAATGGCACCTTGAACTAACTGCTTTTCACGGCAGACATAGTCCTGTCAACTTTTTCTATATGAAGAGTTTAAAATTCAACTGAAATACTTGTCCTCTAGTCTAAAAAGTAGAAAACATACCTTGAACCTCGTACATGAAGATCAAGCAGAACTACTACTTATATCCATTCATACTTAATGAAGGTTCCCAAGTAAAGCTGAATTCTTTCTAGTCAGTTATTCACTTTTATAGTGTTAAACCATCTTTTCACATCTCTCATGCCAAAACTAATCCAGCATACAACACCAAAGAACAGGTTCAGGAGGCACTTTCTGTATTTCTTTGTTATCACTTCTTTTAATGTCTAAACCAGAATTCTGGGATGTAACACTGTGCTCTGTTAGAGAAGTTGAAGGACTTCATATCATCCATAAGAATAAAACTGTGGAAAATGCACTGTGTTAGGAAATAACAGGCACGTACATAGCTTTCTTAAGGTGCAAGAGAAACAAAGATGCACTGGTTTCTTTTTAACCTGAAAGATGAGGGCAACTCACAGTTTCTCAAAATACACTTTCTACTGTTTGTTTCTACTTATGGGGTAAAGCATGAGAATTATAGTGCATTTCAGACCAACAGATTTCATAAATGAACTGCATCTTTCAGCCTAATAGTGCTTTCTCTTGTCCTTATATAGAGTCTGCCAGTGCATAAGATGGAAAGTTTACAGCTTTTGCCAGCCCCCTTCCCACATCCCCCTACTGAGGACTTAGAAACACTAAAACAGATGCTATTCAGCTCCTCCATTTTATTGCCTTTCAGTTGAAGACAACTCTGATTTTCTTTTTTAGTGGATTAGGACCTCCTACAAAATCAGCTCCCCTAGACTGGAGGTAGCCTAACAGTTAAAAGTATGATTTTGTGGAGTAGCATTTAGAACAACAATCTCTGCTGCTAATTTACTCCTCTTATCCATTATAAATTTAAGATAAGAAAAAGGAGTCAATTAAAAGACAAGAAGGGAAGTAGCCAATCTGACCACAGAAATTCAATCCCTCATCTGAAGTAGAATCCTTGAACTGAGCATTAAAACCTCCAAGTCTGATGCCACCTGACACATTCAATACAAAAAGAAAATATAGTCCAGATTAGAGAACAGGAAAGACCAAGAATTTTGAATGTTTAAGAACAAACCTGATGAACTGATAATAAAAACCATGAAGCCCCTCATTTGCAATAAATTGTATGATGAACCAGTAGAGAATTGGTCAATTCATCTTACAGTATTTAAGTTTGTATCAGGTGCTAACTATCATATCAAAAGGAACAAAAGAGCATGCCTTAATTTAGTACCAAATAAACTGGTTGAAATACTCACTAAGAGTAATGTAAAAGTCTAGAGAAATATAATATCATCAGCACCATAGTTCCTCCCAAGTTCCCATCAGGTAAACACGGGGCTTTGCAAATGCCTACCAAAATTCTCCCTGTAAAGTATTTTAATGGCAACTATATATTAAATCCTCATAAAGTTAATGCTGCCATATTTGCTGAGTAAGGCTCGGGAATGTTGGAATTTGAATCCAACAATATCAAATGGTGGTGCCTAAATTAATGCCAAGAGATTAATGAATAATAAAGAACTGCAAAGACATCACACTAAAAAAATTACTATCCCTCCCTCTCCTAAAAAAAAGCAACCAAACAAATAAAAAAAAATAAAACCAGCCAACCAACCAACAAAACAAACAAAATTGCAAACAAACAAAAAAACCAAACAAAAAATACAAACAAAAAGCACAGTGGAGCTGATTAGTATATTTTAAAATACTTCTCCCCAATTTTTCTTGTGGGCAAGCAAGACAGCATGAATGCATTCCTCTGTAATACATCACAGTATGAAAACTGTTAAAAGGTTAAACTGTTCAGTTTAACTTTGCAATGGTCTCGAAATCCTACTGGTCATACAAATCTGCATTCCCAACATGTCTTGAAACTGTTTCTGCTATGCTTTCTGTATTAGAGATGAAATCAATGGAATGTCATGAAAATAACTGCAGTCACACAGAAGTCACAAAGGAGAAAGTGAGGTTCCTGAATTGTATAACAAGTTTGGGGGTTAAAACAGTAGTTTCACACCAAAAAAACCAAAAATGGAAACATTATTTAAACCTTCTGGTGGCTAGATGCAGTTCACTAATTAACTCCATCAGTTTTTATAATCATTTTCATATATCACAGTTCGCTAACAGGTTCATTTTTATCAAAGTCATAAGGATTTATCCAATGGGAATCTGAACATGTTATCAGCAAATCAGAAATATGAATTATGTGATTGTTATTTGTATTGTATTTTATGTCACACTGATATTGTTAAAAAAAATTTTGCTAGTCTTGATATCCTAACCCTTGTAAATCATATCAAATTAAACAAAAGTTTTCAAGTTTCAGTTTATGCTTATTCCTGTAATGCCATATCAATTAACTCATGTGATTAACTCTCAACTAGTTATATAAATTTAGTTTTATAAAACCAGATTTAACTTTTTTTTTTTTAATAACTACAAGATATGTTCACTTAAGGGAAATAAGAGATCTCACACAGGCATGCTTTTTATTTGTAGAAATAAAACAGTGGGGTTGGATAGGCAATGGAACTGCATCATTAAAAAATAGGTCTTTCATATCAAGAGCCATCAGCTATAAAGAGACCATGAGCAACTAGTGTTGATGCTTGAGGCTCTTTCCAAAAGAGAATACATAATAAGTCTAATGGACTGCATGGCAAGGCAAAATTCAGATTGTTCATCTGTCTGCACCTATCAGGCCCCAAAGAGATTTTTAAAAAAGCAGAAATACAGAACAAAGACATTAAGGAAAAGAGCCTATATAGTAAAAAAAATATTTTGATGCATGAGTATGCAATCTTCAACTGCATAAAAGAAAGTAAAAATAATTTATACAGAGATTGAGAAATATATATGTAGCTATACAAAATTTATATAAAGAGCACATAATATATATTTCATAATACTAAATGGATTTAACCATGTAGGACAAATATATTTTGGACTAGAAAACATGTGTTGGAAGACAAAAGAAATTTCACTAAATAATTAAATTCCTGATTTCAGGACTTCTTAAAAGCTGATTTAAATACTTTTTACAGCATGGATAATTAATTTTAATCCTAGCTTGCACAGAAACAGGAAGAATAGTAAGTTTAGTTATATGTTCAAAATCAACAAAGTTACTGTTATACCTGAGCAAAGAAAATATGTCAAACTTCCAGTCCTTTGCTGCAGTTACTGAATTCACACTGCTCACATAATTTTTCAAGAGTGACAGAAAATGTTTAGGAAATTAAGAGTTACTGTTATGGACTATACCATCTCTTGTACTTAGTCTAGCTGATACTTCAAAGACAGGAGAGTTTTCTGCCCAACTAACTCCTCCAATAGATTTAAGCCCGTGGCTAATAGTGTTTTACCAGCCTGAAGACTCTTAAAAATTTGCTATTGTATTTACAAACACCAAAGAGCAACTGTAAAACTATCATCTTTTGGCTTCGTTTTCTTAGTTACTTTTCACAGCCTTCTACAACAGCAAATTGAAAACCATTAAACAACTTATCCAAAACAACTTTATAATATTTACCAAGAGAGAAAAGAAAAACCATCTGAAAATGTAATCTATAGGGAAACTATTACAATTTTCTACAGTTGGATAGAAAAATATCTACAGGTTTCTCAGATATCTTTCCAATAGCATAACATGCAAGCCTTTTATGTTCTACAAGCTGATTTATGTTGCTGTTTAGTAATATGGGCAAAAAACCTCTGATTTGCATTTACTCCATTACTTTTGATAATATCTTACTACCCTTTAAATAATGCAGAAAAGGACTTTAAAATGTTGTCTGACACTGTGCAGCTTGATCACATTCATTAAAATAAATCCTTAGACATAAGCACCAATGACAATATTGGCTCACGCCTTTGTCAACAACAAAAAAACAAAACAAAACAAAAAAATTCAGTCTTGGGAAAAAAAAAGATCTGAGCAAACTGCTATCATATTCAAGAAAGATCCTGCTGAATTCATCCTTTCATACCTGTGTTGAGTTTCCATACATAATACTATGCCAGGCTTTTGTGGGGGAGGAGAATGTGACAGATGAGCTTTGTTTACATTGCTTAGAGCAGAATGCAGAATTCTCTGATTTAGCTAAAATAATAGAACTGAATGTTCCAGCCTCTGTTTACATATGCATGCTTGCTAAACTGTAGAATAGAATGGAATGGAATAGAAATGGCAGCATGCAACACTGTCCAGACAGTCTAATGACACCCAAAGCGCATACAGATCAACTGCCAATTGCGCTAATGGCGTACTCTGTTGATTCTTCTAATTCAAAATTCTCTATCTAAGGTTAAATTAAACCTTAGAGTATTTGGGTTGGACAGATTCAAAATCCAAAACAAGGCATCCAATTTCACAAGACCAGACTTCCTTCTCATGAGGAACAGATTAAAAAGGAAAAAATTATAAAATTAAATCGCTCACAAGGGTGCATCGACACTGAACTGCAGACAATATATCCTTGCCTGTTACCAAGCTACACAGCTACACTTCATCAAGGTACATGCAGCACCTTCAGACTGCATGTTATAAGATTAAATATAATTAAATATAGTGGTTGACAATAACAAAGAAAATAGTTCCTCTCTGAGCAAAACCTTAACATGCTCCTATGCTTTGCAGCAGGCTCATGACACTATCACATTTTGTGTATCACAACAATCAGATGGCTCACTAAAATCTACTCATCTCTACTGAAGTAATTTTTGCAAGATTTTACCCTGACAGGCACAAACTGGGTTTTTTTAACAGTATGTAGGAGTTACATGTTTTTCAATGAGAGGACTGTGGGCATCTGACAGAACTGGATGGCTTCGTTTGCATGCAGCGAAGAGTTTCTGTCTATGCAAGGAAGGATCAGGTTCCACATTTCACTTTAGTTCCCAAATGGTATCACCATTCTAAGCACTAACAAGTACACTGTGTTTGAAATAATTTTTTTTGAAGTTTGGACTATAAATAGAGGAAGAATCAGATTATGTTTCCTTTTCCATGCTATACTTACCCTGCCTCAATTAAATTACTTTTGTGAGTCCCTCTTCATGACCACAGTCAGTGGTTCTATAGATCATAAGAAGGCATGGAATTACACTGCAGAAATTGTCTTTTCATCCACCTATTCTACATAGCTATGCTGAATAGAAGCAATCTTCACAAGAGTGAAAGAACCAGCAGCACTGCTTAAAACTCCTTTCCCTTTTTCTCTCACCTTCCCTAGCTTTATCCCATTTCTCCTAGCTTTATCCTAAGATGAAGGAAAGTGTCTGCAGGATAAAGACTCTGACTAGGAAGGAGGAGCAGGACCATTCAGAGCAGACACACAAATTTCTTCTTTAAACTCATGGCATTTTGCTATAGACTTATGGAAGAGCCTGAGAGCTTTCAGCTTCCAGGTGAAACACACGAACAGGCAGTTAATGTTCCCTGATTTTTGACTCTGAATTGACAAGTTCTCCATTCAAGTTTCTACCATTCGATTTCTGCTCTCTTTTCAGAAAGACAAGTAGATTGTTTACTATTACTTGAGATTGAACCAAGCCTTCCAAACCTTACCAACACAGACATCAGACTTCACAGGAAGAGTGGGACTTTCAACAGCTGTAGTGGTAAGCTTTGAAGTTGTCTCTGCTGCAGCATTTGAAGCTGAAACAAGCATTAATTACAATGGAGAGGAAGCTCCTGTGCCAAAGCAATGCAGATTTAAGGAGTCACATAAAACTACTGAAGCCAGGAAAAATATGCTGAGAACAATTCTCAGGAAACTTGTGCACATTCAAGTAAATACCAAACAGTTTAAAAAAGGGAAAAAAATATATAAGAAGCAAAAGGAAACTGATTTTGATAGACAGTATTTTGTGTAAAAATTCATTATTACTTTTTGCTGAACACCAAAATGGAGAGGGGTTTTTTTAACCATAAGCTTAGCAATTTGTTCCATTTATCCCATCCCTCAGAATAAATCACTGATGGTAGAGCTGTACAAAAGGATATACAGAATTATCTTTAAAAATATGCATTATCACAGCAATATTTTGATTACAAGCACAATTTTATCAAATACACTAAATGCAAAGGGGTGGGAAAAAAATCCCAAACCGTGAAAAAAAACAATATTATCAGCTCTATCATCAGAGCAGCCCTTTGCATAGGAAAGGCACAAATGCCTTAGGGAAAGCCATCTGTCTCCTCTAGAGCTTTGTAAACAGTCTTCATTTGCAACAGTTGTGTTCCTATCTTTTGTTCAATACCTGACTATTGTCAATGGCACGTGGGTGAAAGGTAAATATCCTCTGCACCACACTCATATCACGAGGATGTAACTCAGCATTATCAGAGGGAACACTTCTGTATTTACACACTTTCATTCTAGCTGTATCAAAAAAATAAGTAGCAAGGACTTTTTCTAACTTCTGTTTGACATCCATATACAGTGACACAGAACACTGATAGAGTGACGCAGCATTACAACAAGTCTTCAACAATGAAGAGATGTATAACAAAAACATCGTCTACAATAGCTGTTTACCTAAAGCAGTTTTGCTCTGCCTGAAGAGTAACCACGTTCCTGACTTTCTCCAAATAATCACACCGCTTAAAACTTAACACGATTTTAAAATGTGCTTGCACTTCTTCATTTGAATAACAGAAGGCTACTGATCTCTTAATTTAGACAAGAAAAGAAGCGGTAGACGTCAAAAAAGTTAGAAGAATATATTTATTCGCACTGCAGGAAAAGCCTCATGCTTTATGAAACTGTTAGAACAGGTTATTCAAGCATGGTCATCTATCTAGAGGTCACAGAAGTCACTGCAGTACAGCACAAAGTTTGGAGATAACTTTACAGTACGTGACTTCCATACCACCATCTATAAACTGACTGAAACAGCACATAAATAAGGTAGATTAGGCTACACTGAGATCTGGTGTAAAATAAGAAGGCTTACAAAAATTAGTAATTTTAACTAACATAACCATTGATGGATTGCACGTGTGATATATATACACTAATTTCCTATTTCTCCACCTTCTGAGCTAAGAATTCAAATGCAAGGTTGTAAGTCCATTTATCAGCATAGTTCATGTCATTCCTTTATGAAACATACTGTTCATCCTTTTCTTAATTTGATTTTACCATGTACATCTGCCTTATGTTAACCTAACCCATTCTGCACATTGAAGTACTTAAAACTGGTAAAACTGAGGAGAAAAAAAAGACTATATATGTTTGACTAGCCATGCACTTTATGGCTGACTTTACAGAGAAGAAAGGTTAAGATTGGCATATATAAATCATAAAATCATAGAAAATGCTGAGTTTGAAAGGACCCATCAGGATCATTGAGTCCAACTCCTGGCCATGCACAGGACACTCCAAGAATCACACCATGCACCTGAGAGCATTGTCCAAACTATACTAAAAAAAGATACTAAGAGCAAGCTGGTGGTGAAAGAATTGCAATCAGCCACTATATTCCTAAATTACAGTATCATAGCTGATAATGAAAGGACTTCTTGGTCCTAGATATCACCTTATACGGAGATATTAGCATGTTCTTATTTTTATTTAGTTTAAAAACTACATTATTTTTTTAAAATATAACATCCACTGAAATTTCAGCAGTTTTCCAAAAACACAAGGTGGCTATTTTAAAGGTGTAGTGAGAATCAGAAATGCTACATCTACTTGTAGCATCCACATGCAGAATTCAATAATTCAATATTAAAGAAAAATGAACAGGAGAAGAACTTTCCCATAAAACTGTGGGCAGAAGCCCACTCTTTGATCCAAAGCAAAAACCCCTGCCAAACAGTCCTTGCTACTGTCAATAATAAACAAATATTCAGAAAAAGAAAATGCATAAACAGAACTAAACTAGCTGCAGTTACCATGGAAACAAGCAAGACTTACTCAACACTTCCTACTCTGTTCTATTATCATTATCTCATGAACTCAAATGGAGAACATTGTTCCTATTCCTATGGAAACCCTGGAAATAGCCCACATCATTGTCACAGGAGATTAAGGCAATCTAGAACGCATCTCTTGGATTCATTTATGTGCCACTGAGGCCTATGAAAGACTAAAAATAACTCAACAGCCAAAGCTCATTTCTCAATAGAGATGAGCAGAATCTAAACTATTCCCTATGAACAGTAGGTAAGTAACAAACATCAACAAGCAGTTTATAATCTATTAACAACTACAATGAACAGATCTGTAGTTACACTAACACACTGAAAGGGATGTTCTCAGGAGTTTTGTGCACTGTCTTTACACAAATGCCCTAACTTGCTAAGACCCTGCCCTTTCATCCTTATGTCATTTCTCTTACATGTTGATCAAGATGAGGAAAGGGGAACTGTCATACAGATGTAATAGTATATAATCTAAAATACATACACAACTCTTTTGTTCTCAGAAGTCCTAAAAAAACAAACAAAATCAACAAAATAACAAAATGAAAAACAACAAATAAATTAAAAAAAAAAGAAATCACAGAAAAGGAAAAAAAAAAGAAAGAGAGGAAAAAAACCCCAAAACACTACCCAAACCACTCAAGGACATGGAATATCCCATGCTTCCTGCCTGTGCAGTCAGACCTGGAGTCTGAGAAAGGCTTTCCCCTCCTCAGAAACCTAGAGCACAATGGAACTATTTATTTTTGCCCAGCTAGGGGAGTCTATAGGTGACACCAAACTCTGCTTAACTATCTAAGAAAATTTGTAATTTCATAGCCGATAGACTGCAAAACAAATTTTTTTTAATCAAAGAATGCTTGTGCTTCACTGCTGAGAAACTAATGTCAGATTTGGATCTGTAAAAGGCTTGAAATATTATGAGTATGAAAGACTAAACCACCGAAAAATACATTCAATTCCTATTGTCTAGTACATTATTACATTTTATTCCAAAACTAAGTCCTAATTTAGAATCCTAAGAACACTACAGGTGCTCAGAAAAACCCCCACGTAATTCCACAAGACCGGTTACAAGGCATTTCCAGGACGAGAGTGTCCCACAATGGAAAGAAAAAAAAAAGAATAAAATTTATGAGAGTTTTGTTTATCCTTGAGAAAGTTCCATATTCTAATTCTTAGGTGTTGCATACTCAAGGTTGCTCAAGGTTTCTCTTCCTTCTTTGTAAATCTAGTACAATAGCTGATATTGTCAAGAATGCTGTCAAAAAATCTGTATGTATACCAAATGTACCTGCCTCTCCAATTTCGCATCTGTCAGGGTTACCAAATTATCCTTTGAGTTCCTATTCTCACGAAGTAAAGAGAACCACTACTATCTTTGGAACTAGGGAGAAACCCCATATAATTTCCATACTGCTAAATTTCACTTTAGCTGTTAGGCAACTATAAGTGGTCACAAGAGGCTGTGGGGTTTTCCCCACCGCCCCCCCCCCCAACATTAAAAAAATTTGAGTCCCCTCCTTCAGGAAAAAAAAAAAAAAGGGCAGGAAAAGCAAATCAAGTTGTGAAAAAAACAAACAGGCAAAGAAATAAAACCAAAATCCACTGGTTTTCCTTACTTGCATTTTTTCAAAATACTCCACCACCTGCCAAGCAATACACCTGAATACACTGCTTAAGAACATAGAAAAATCAAAACAAACCCATCAGTGAGTTTAATGGCATTGCTTCGTGTACATTTTTTCCATCGCTAGCGTACTCTTGATACAATTTTTGATCAACCTCCTCTTTATGGCATATGTATGAACAAAACCTATACCTTATCTAAGTAGAAACAACCGACATATTCAAGAATGCTTGCTTGTATAAGAGTATTGCAAATTATTATTACATTTCAGTACTACATGTGTTTATCATCAAACTGTGAAGATTATAAATGGATTAGAAAACACAAAGGCTGACATTTTTATAGAGTTGCAGAAAAAGGGCATTCCTGTTATATTTCCCTGAGTGAGCACTGAGGCCTTCTAGCATTTTTAACAGTTCTTCAGAAGTCCAGTCAAGGGTCTAAAGCTTTTCATAGTAAATATTTAGTGCACTATTTACTGGATGGTCTTTGATTTAGACTTTTAACCATGTTTGGAAGTTTTGATATCGATTTCTATAAAATTTAACATGTGGACCTTGCAAAATGAGACCCTTTGCCAAGCAGAGTCCCAAGGTAATCCCAACTTTTACTACTAACCTAACAATTTTGTTCTATCTTGGAAAAACATTTGTAACACTTGCAGTTTTCAACCTTTGAACATGTAGGACAGTCTGAGCTGGGGAAAAGACAATGACTGCTGAATTTTTGGATAGATGAAGAGAATGTAAAAACAATACTATAATCCAAACAAACTATATTATAGAAAAATTCTATTTCATTTAGAATGTATACTAGGAAACACATTGTCACTTGTAATTTAAAAAAAAAGCCCCTTCATATATAACTTCCTCATCTTCAGGGTTTTGAACTGTAGTTAGTAAGTATTAGGAAAGAAACACAAATAATTTTCTAATTAAATAACTTAGTAATAAATAATTAGCATACTACTGCACTAATTGTAGTCCCCTCTTCTCCTCCACTCCCCCCCCCAGGCTGTTCTTCTCTTTCTTTCCACGCTGACAACCTAAAAGACATTTTGATCATGCAGTGATTAAAAAGCAAAGCCTTATGCACTCAATTTTGACACAAATTTGCCTGTTTTCAACTGACTCTGTCCTTTAGGTACTGTGAGAGTCAAGGCAGAAACCAAAACCAGCACATGGTGCTTAGCACAAGCTATATAAAGCTCATATCTCTGTTATTTGCTTACAGGCCATGTGTTAAAAATAGAACAAACAATAATTTTCTCCACGATTTTATCTCCTGGATTTGCAATTGAAAAAACAATTTATTTTTTCTTCATCAGTTTAAAGGAGAGTCCAAATTCAACTGGGTCTTAGACTGAAATGTGTCAACTTCAACAATATACATATGACCTTATTTTGTATATCAACCACTCAACCTAATTAAGGATGTCTTTTTCTTCTTACTCAAATAATTTAAAAAAATTATTTCAGGAAGCAAAATCAGTTCATAAATACCTTTAATTTCCTGCATCTTCAGATTAATTACGAATGTTTCTGATTCTTCTTTAGAAACCCATCTCAGGAATTTTTATCTGATACTTCCATCATCTACAGCATTATATGGCACTCCAAAGTAAATCATATTTTCCTGAACAGATTTTAAGTAAACTGCTACTTTCTACCATTATTTATATTTATGCCACTCAACATCAACTGCAAACAGAACTGCATGGGTTCCATTAAATCATGTACTTATTAAATTTAATATGGACACATTTTTAAACCATATGTCAAATTCTCATCTACATTGTTTAAGAGCAAAAGTCACATTTTCAATGGTTGCATCACCAAGAACACTACAGTACAATTGTGCTTTTAAAACCTATAGTATGAGGAGAAAATTATATTCTGGCCACACAACTGTAGGGACTGTGCCTAGCCAGCTACACTACTTCAAAAAACAAAACCAGTTTCATACTGAAGGACATTCTGGATCACCCTCTACAAATCTCTTCCTCCTAAGCCTGCCCTTCAGATGAAACTGGTAAGTGTGAACATTCCTTTGTGCCTAAATCACTTCTGAAATGTCAGGAGTAGAATTTAGGTCCTAAAGCAGTGAAACATCCATTTCCATTTCAGTACTTTTATCTGTACAATATTTACATAAACTACTGAATCAACTGCAATATTAAGTAAAATCCCATGCACCTGCCACTTTTATGTCTATTCTGCCTCATCTGGCTGTCATTAACAAATAAGAATTACAGTCTAGGAGACAGCTGATATAGTGGTAAAGCAAGTAATGGTCAAATGTTTTGAAAATTTGATGGTTTAATTATTTAAAGTTTCCCATTATCATTTCTTATGATGCTCACAACAACAAAGAAAACTCTTCTTAACATAATGAAAACTACTCCTAGAGACTCCAAGTACAGAAATCTGCTTCCTAATGGTTCTCCATTGGAATTAAAACAAAAAACACTCTGAGGAACCATGAGCAAAGGGAACAGGTGGAGATATTTACAGGATATATCTGAGATACTATTCTTTCCAGTAAACCTGCTTTCAAATAGTCATATTGTGAGGGAGTAATATATTAAGAAATTACACAAGCATTTCATACTGAAGAACCAGACATAACTGACCACTTTTGTGAAGTGACACATGGAACTGATGGCACCAATTCTTCTGTGCTCCAAAAAACCAAGAAAGAGTAGATGCAAACACTATTGAGTTTTACATAAGAGGGTCGGTATGAGAAGCTTTTGTGCCAGGGAGACAGTTAATCCTGTCAGTGTTCTGAATCACTTCCACAGAGAATGTGGGAAAGTTTTTCTGCATATCAAGATTAACTTGCACAATATCTGTACCTTTGGATTCACCTAGTTAGCTGTATCATGTGCAACTAAAAATACCACCAAAAATTAAATTACAAGCCTGGAGTTTTTTTCCACAACTCACAGCCAACACTGCTGACAGGCCCAGACATCCCTTACAAATAAGTTTTTCACAGAGTTTCAGACACTTTATTTGAAACAAAAAACTTAATTGAAGTCAAAAGCAAAATATATCAAGGCATGAGAAAGTTTTAATTTCTCCTCTCTTTGTTTAATCTTTAAATACAATTCTTCCTCTAATCAACGGAACAGGAGGGGAGGGCATTAGGAAGATGGTTGGGTTGTTTTCAAATTTCATTTGAGTTACAGAACTCTTCCCTCTCTCACAACCACCAATGAATTAAACGTTAAAGAAAACTAGTGTGGAGGGGAATCATCTCTATCAAAGATTCCAGAGTGTTTGTCAAGAATGGGTTAAATCATTTCACTAACTGTCTCCAATGACCCAGATCGTGAATAAAAAGTAACATCCCTTACTTTCCAGCAGATGCACTGAAACTCGAGTTCACAAAGTACGTTGGAAAAAAATAATTTACAACAACAACAAAAGTTACTTTTTCAATTAGTTCTACAGCTACAAAGTCTTCAAGTCTATATTTTAAAGGTTGTGTACAGATTTTCATCTATTGTCTTAACAGAAACATTAGATTTCACGAGAAAATGGTACAAATGTTGATGTAAATGTCCAATTTTGTACTACACTATGACGCTATGACCTGTAAACACAAATTTTTGTCCTGTATTTTCCATACTGTTGGCCTTTATTTCCTTCACTAGTGGATAGCCAAAAAGTTTAAATATTAAAGAGGTAAGCACCTCTTATAATGGGTGCTGTATAGGAGCACCCACTATACAAATATTTGTTTCAACATTCCCAAAGCACCTGGGCAAATTTACCTGATAAACTAGATTAAATAAATTAGAAAGCTGTTTTGTAAGGTTACTAGGGAAGAAAAAGAAGTTACTAGGGAGGAAATAAAAGTGTCAAAGATACACTGACACATTTCAGCAGAGAGAGGTCCAAAAAGCAGTCTGTTTAAATTCCACAAACAGCACCTGACATTCCACTAAGACACACTGTCAAGAAAATGACTGTCCAGGTAAGAATAATGATTGAAGTTTTTCCATGAGCAGAAAACACAAATAAGCTTCTATTTCACACCAATGTGTGTTCAAGATTGGCCTAACTTTTCTCAAATAATACCAGGCAGCAGTTACACAACTGCCCTCAGATGATCATGCTGAACTGAAGATCAACTATAACTCTTCCCAATTCCATTTTCAGTGGGCTTCTTTTTAAGCTTTTTATTTTTGTAAACATTGAATGTATAAGACTGATTTTAATTTAAACTCGCACAATGTAAAACTGTACCACAATGTTTTTAGCTGCATATATCTCATATAATTTTGATTTCACAGAATTGTGAAATCACCAGTTCTTCTTCAGGGGAAAAAAAGATTCCACATTTTGATTCAGAAATAAAGCTGTCAGGAAGAGGCTGTATTAAATTAGTAGCAATTCATGAGTTAAGTCCTAATATTTTCAAACAATTTTGCTACATCCTATATCTACAAATAACATGAATATTACCTGTAGCACAAATGTTCATTGAAGCAGTTAACCTTTACCAAATACATCCAGAAAGTAAAATTTAAATGAACAGCTTATGTTCATACTGGAAATGGTCCTCCATGAATTACATCTTGTCAATTCAAATAATGAAAGTGATGAGTATTATATTCAAAAAAAAAGGCATCTTGTTTCCAAACTAAGAAAAATTAACTATCAGATTCCATATATTGCTACATATTTCTCAGATGGTTAGTCATATTTGTAAACCCAGGTGTGCACAATCCCTGTTCCTTACAGATGACTATAAATATACTCTCAGAAATAACCTAATCCAGTGACATTGGTCAGCTAGTCTCTTATAAAATGCAATGGTAAACTAAGTCATCAAACAGAATTGAATAAGTCCTTTCAGTATGGTGAAAAAAAATACAGTGCAATGTATTTTATATTATTTATATTAGTTTTTTGTCTTGATTGTTGGTTTGTATTTGTGCTCGCACATAGCTTAGTAAAAACAACACAGGCCAGTTTCTCACTGCATAGCTAAGAGCAAAGAATTCTGGTTTTGGGTGATCTCTAGCCTTGATACTTGAATTAAAACAAGAAGCACAATTAAAAATTTTCTTTTTTCATGCTGAAGATATCAGGAAAATGTGCAAAATGCCGCTTTTCATAAGACAACATGTCAATATGCCAGTTTCACGTAGAAAATATATAAGTGCTCAAAGCAGCAGAGAACATGCTTTCAACCTATTGATCAAAGTCAGCAACTAACATAACCAAATGGGAAGAAGATATTTTTAGGAAAAATAATCAAAATAATGTTTTTGCAGAAACTGACAATACAGTGGCAATTGAGTTACCTCAACTTTTTCCTGTAAAAGACTTGATTGAGGAGTGAAATTTCTTTTCCTCCCTTCCCTCCCCCATCGAACTAATTACTCTATAGACCTAAACTGACTCACATAAAATATCCCTTAACCAAAATAAACAAAGACACAAATCCTTTTTCAGTTTAAGCCAAACTAGTTATAAAGTCTCACTGGGATTCTCAGAAGTTTTAAATGGGATTTAAATCACTTTAGCTGTTAGTCTATAAGTACATGCATTCTAACAAGGAAACTAATCAAAATGACACAGGAGACACCTTTTACTGAACTTCACAGAAAACCCCCGGAATTAGTATTTAACAAAGCTCTAATGTAATTATATTCAAATAAAGCAGAAAACTGCAGAGTTTTTTTCAGTGGAACTTTAAATCACATATTACCAATATGTGGCTCTATTTGATAAATAACTGTTCACACGTTTGAAGGATTTCCTAAGCTAATAAAGAAAAAAAAAAAATCAAGGGAACATATTACTAGTCTATTGAAAATACCACAAATCTCATTGCACAGCCAATTCAAACTCGTCTTTGCTTTATAGTTCTGACCACTATGTACACTTATAACACTGTGCTTACTTTCCAAATTGGCTTCCATTTTTTCCCAGCACAATTTTAATTCCAGATAAAATAGGCCTAGAAGTTTTATCACCTAATATGAAATTACTGAACTCACTGTTTGTAGCACAGTTCAAAATCAAGTGCCAGAGTACTGAAGTAGGCTGGGGAGTGGTCTGGAAGTCAGTTTTTCTTACTTACTGTCTCTGCCTCTCTCTTGCAGTGGGAATTAGTCTGCTATTTTTACTTCCAAAAGAGAAAACTGGGATTGACTCAGTGCTGATGAAACAAACCAATCAAAAATCCTGCACTAATGCTTGGACACAGTGCTTCTTAAAAAAAAATGTTCTTTAAAATGAAAACATAGAAAATCATAGAAAACTTACAAGTACTCTGCCAGTTAATGTCTGGGCAGATATCATGACTCCTGCCCAATCCTTCACAGACGTCATCCATCCCACTTCTGCTGCCACATTTTCCTCTTTTTCATCTGTTGGTTTGCAGGCTCCATCTACCTGTGTGTCTCCACCACCATTGATTTTCTGGGACTCCTGCAAAGTAAGTATTCGGATTAGTTAATGTTTAGCAATTTGGCAAGGAAAGCCAGAGCAAAGTTATGGCTAAGAAATGCTATGAAAAATGGAAAATAGGTCTTCCTGGATTCCTGACAGATGAAATTAAGAACTGACTTGGATGTATCTCTTTGGAAATTATAGGAACGTTCTATAAGGCACCAGACCAAAAACTAGATAATAATATTCTCCTTGATATTACATCTTGAAAACATATACTTGGCATCAAATATGCTATATCTTCTGTCCTTATAAGCAGCATAAGTGACAAGAGCTTTGTATGCAATTATAGAGCTACCTGTAAATGAATTTGTCACACATACACTGAAAGACCTTTTGATGTATTAGTTCAAAACAATGCATACTGGGTGTGAACATAATTTATGTACAACTTTAGTTTAATATCACTAGAATTAATTATTTGAGTAAACCTTCATGAAGCATGATGTAACAAGACAGTAATTATCAAGTGTAAGGGGAAAAAAAAACACCATAGAGAATCTGCAGGGAGCTGCCATGCTATCAGTGAACCAGTTTTTCAATGAAAGTGTTTAATGTATCACAGGAATTATTCTGTCAGTAAGTGGCTCTCACAGAATGGAGAGCTAGAAATTAAAGAGGAGCCTCAGCCACACCAAGCTTACTGATGAGTCACATGCACTGGAATTCATATCAGGCTCTCATGATTGTTGCAGAAAGGATGTCGTGCTCTGTAACTGCCTGCTATGTGCTACAGTCACTGGTGCTGCACAAAAATCAAGGGAAATGGCAGGAAAAGCCAGCCTGGATTGGATAGCATTTAAAACAGATCACATGCAAAGTATCAGACTGTGCCATGAGCATGCCTTTGGTGACAGCATAATACCAATGACTTCCTGAATACTTGACAAGTTATGCTAAACAAGCACAGGGGAGGCAGCAAAATTCAGTGCTGAAGGAAGTACCAAGCAATTGAACTTCACACATAGGTCTGCATTAGTGCTTCAAGCACTCTGCACAGACCAACAGCTTGAAAGATCTTGTTTATAGATGACTTGTCTGTAGTCCACTAAGCAGGAAATCAATTGCTATTAATGCTCTTTGGGATATCTATTATACAAGCAAAGATGCTGGTTATGTGATTATTATTATTACAGTAGGAATACTACACTGTGATGATCAAAACAAGTAGCTGTGAGATGGCCTTGAGGACACAGCTGGACGTAAGGGTACAGGCACTTCCAGAGAGTACTGAACTAATAAAGCAGTTGCATTGAATCTGTCAGCAAAGAACAGCAGAGCAATGCTAAAAATGTAATATGGAGACCAACAGTTGTTTTCAGAGAATCTCAGCATCACAACTTAATTAGCTAATCAGGTTCTTTCTTCTCTGACAGTTTCCCTCCCAAAAAGCAGGCTCTGTGTTCTTACTAGCAATTACAGCACAGTGCATGATGTGGCTGTATTGATAATAACATTATTCAGAGTTACAACAGTAATTCAGCACACTTCCTAAGCAAATAACCAGACAGAAGATAAAAAGTACTTTGTATTTGCATAACTGGACCTCATTCACTGACAAATTTGGACACAGTGAATCAGATGTTTTGCACTCAGCATTGAAAGACATATCCTGCACTGCACACGCACAGAGCACAACCTACAGAAATGAGCTCATTGCAGAGGACAGTGATGTACAGCACGGCATGAGGCATTTCCAGCAGAGCAACACCTGGCTGGAGACAATTTGTGACCCATAACATCAGCAAGTCATATAGATCAGTCCCAAAGAAATGCCTTCACCTCCATCAGGGTTTCGATTATAATCCAAGAAAGAGAAATCTAGGGTCAATATAGCAGACATTGTAATAAAATAAAACATTGAAGCTAGACACATCTCCAAGGTCCTGGGGGCACTCACTGGTCACTCTCTTCGAGAATCTCCCCTGACCCCTCTGTGGCCCAGGATGCTATTTCAGCCCTGTCCAGCACCACCCACTCCCACAGCCCTGTCCTCTCCAGCCTCAGTGAGCCAGATCCCACCAGCCTGGCCAACCCACAGCCGGTTCCCCTTTCCTAGCCTGATCCACATGCTAAGATCTCAGGCTGGCACCCACAAGGCTCCTGGCAGCCAGGGCTCTTGACCCACCACCCCAGCCAGGGAGCTGGGGCAGGCCCCTGGCCCACAGCGAGCCCCCCAGTGTCGTGACAGCTACTGACTGGTTAAAAACCTACACAT
Organism: Oxyruncus cristatus; assembly: GCA_013399855.1. Lineage (NCBI taxonomy): Eukaryota > Metazoa > Chordata > Aves > Passeriformes > Cotingidae > Oxyruncus > Oxyruncus cristatus. Next base: position 1,223,551 of record VXAY01006690.1, read on the forward strand.
TCCATTTATTTCTCTCTTCCCACCAGTTTCTCTGCCTTTTGTAACTGCTTAAGCTTGTCTTTCAGAATGTAAACTTCACACACCAGATTTTGCTGCATGGTCCTCCTCTGCATTGCACAGCAAGCTTTCATATTCTGTACAAGTTTATACTGAATGAATTAATGTGATTTTTCTAGTAAAGGAGTTGTAATTATCTCTTCCTCTCAGATAAGAAACTGAGGTGGTGATTAAGTACTTACTCAGTCACTAGAGAAGTCACTGGCAGAGTGAGGATGAAATCAGTCTTCCTTGATTTTTCCGCCCAGCAACCTCTGCTTAAAATCACAGGGATCCATACCTTGCTAAAAACATTCCTAACTATGGATTTTGTCATAGAAAGTCACAGAAATACAGATCACTGAACAAAAAGAGCTAAATTAAAAAGTACATTTTATCTTAATGAACTTAGAAATATATTAAGGTTGCAAAATTCTGTTATTGTGTACGTGTTCCTTCCTTACCCCCAACCTTTTTGTCTATAGATGCACTTACTCAAAATTATAAAAATAATTAAACAACTCCTAACACTCAATAAAATAGTAGGTAATTTACTTAATTTTAAGGAGAAGGGTAGTTTCTACATTTTGAAAAGGTTTTCATAGCCTAAGTTCTTTTTGCTGTATTGACTTTTGGTTGCCAATAGAATAAAGCAGTAAGTCATTGACAGACCTATTCACTATTTGATTCTCTAATGGTATTAAAGTCTGTAATACATTTGAAGGGCTGTATTTCTACATTTATACCACTTACTCCACCTCTATTAAAATCTCCCACCCATATTATTTCTTAATTAGAATGTAAGTAAAACAATTATACCCTGCCAAGTATAATTTGAAGCAGACTCTCATGATTGGCCTAGCTCTTGCCACTATTGCAGCTATAATTATTATTCAGATTAGTTACTGCTATGTAATATTTGTGTTCAGCTTGGATATTTTACATTTTTTCCATCTACATGACTAGTTTCTTGTCTTACTTAATTGGCAGCTGAGTATTAAGAAATTTTATCCTAAGTCATTATGCAATTGTGCAGAAATCACTAAAGGAGGTTTAAAGACTGTTTTTGTTTACACTGAGTACAAATCAGTCCTGTTATTAAGTGTATAGTCTGTTCCACTCCTATTTCTTCACCTCATAGTATGAAGTAACCAACACCAAAACCAGAAAAAGATGCTTAGAATAATAACCTGACAGTGATGATAGTTGTTTAATTATTTACAAGTTCAGTATTAAAAGTAAGGTATATTTATCCACTCTGCTTACTCTGTTCATTATTTTAATTACTCGAGGACAGGAACATTCAGGTAGATTAAGTGAGAAGCAGTGTCTTTTGTGAACATGTATTTCCTGAACTTAATGACAAAAGGAAGACACCATGATGAGAAGGGGTGTACAGGAATCATGGCTCACTGTTTTACCAATTGTTTGTCAGAGACCTGGACCACAAAGTTCAATGCTTTGTCTCCTATTTTCAACATTAAATATTGATTTAGATTACCTAAGTTCTGGGATGCTTAAACACAGTTAACCTTAAGGAAGAAGAATTCAAAAAGGGAAAAGACACTCAAAAACATTTAATGGTTTTGAAAACGTAGTCCTGTCTGCTTCATTTCACCCCTCTACAACACCTGTACAAACACAGAACCATTGCATAGCCACTCCATTCAACCCAGGACCCCTGAAATAAAAATCAGAAGATTATGAAACCTTAAAACATCATCTAAAAATAATTTGTCTTCTTAGAAGCCCTAAAAACACAGAATACCATAAAGACTCTGAAGTATGGTACTGAAAAGACCTGATCACTTCTTAAAATATGTTAGAGAACATAGGAAACAGGCAGGCAGGTAATGTGAAGGAAAAGAACTGGGTTAAAATCTGGTGAAACAAAGAAAAGGACTTGATATTCCCATCTATCTAACATCTAACTATTTGAATATCACAGAAAAATCATGAAATATCACCTGTAAAGAGAACACAGGGCATTGAGTCATACCCAAATCACTCAAGAGATGACAGTATGATCAAGCAGATGTTTAAAAACAATAATACCAATGTAGCCAGTTCAGTATCAGCCTTTGAATTTCATCCTAGATAACATAAGGTGAGAAAGGGATGTCAGAATGGGAGCTGCACCTAGTTTAAAGTATGCACTAGTAATTCAGTAAGAAAATACAATTCGGAGAAATTAGGAAAGGGCTGCTTTAGAGAATTATGCCAGCAACTTGGAATTTTATCTCCATTAACTACCCTTCAATTAACTGCATTGCAGTCCTAGACCCTACATTTTAAGACAGGTTTTATGGCAGATCAACACCCCTTTCATATTGGCCACTCTTATACATTAGGAATCTATGTTTACGTTCCTTTCCTTTTCATTCCTCAGTTTCCCCAAAGCCACCAAGAGGTGCTATATGAAGAGGAATAATTTTGCATATAAGAATATTTCCCTTTCTTTTAGGCAGTCCTATAAAACACTGAGTTTGAAATTATTTGACTTCTATCAATAATTGAATTCCATGTCCTTAGATACATGCATTCACCATTTTGATAACTCCAAATTGGGGTCTTAAATTTATATAAAACCATGCTATTATGCTGCATTGGCAGAAGCTGGGCAATGAACAGTGTATGTTAAGGCTTCAGGTACCTGCTGAATACATTGCCATGGCAGATGCTTTCCATCAGATATAGTTACCATCTGTAGTCTTCATCTTAATAGTTACTAAGTACCAATTCATCCAGTAGTAAAAACAAGCAAAGCAAAAAAACCATGAAGCAGTTCACCTGCTCTAATGCAGTTTAGGAAACACAGGTTTTCACTGGATTATTAATAAACAAAACAAATGGGAATGTGAAAAATGAACAGCCGTATGGAGACTTACAAACCTCTTAGAAAATAGTCAGTCTTATAGGAAAGAGAAAACAAAGGCTAAACTAACCAAATGTGAGCTAAACTGGCCCACCCACAGCATCTCCTTGAATATTAGGTTCATAGTCAAGTTACACTGACCTCAGTTATCATACTGGAGCTACGGTTTGAATAGTTTCAAAGGATTAATTATTGATACCCAAACAAACATTATTCTGTTAACTGAATAGAAGAAGCAGAATGATCTGTGGAAAACATGGTTGATGAGATAACCAAGCATTTTGCTCTCATAAAATATTCACAAGTTATATAATTCGGTGTTTGCAAATTTAGCAGGTTAAGAAAAGTAAGTGAAAAACAGAGTACGAAAGTTTTCTTATTAGTTTAAGACTGAGATGTTCAGCTCCTGTGAGACTATTCTTTTTGTTTTCTGTATTCCTGCAGGAATTCTGAGAAACATCTCGCTGGTCTTTAATTACAACCAGAGCCTTACTTTCTGTACCGATTAAAAAAAAAAATAATAAAAAACCCCAACAAACAAAAAAAACCCCCAAACACAACCAAAACCAACCAAACAAAAAACAACACACCACTTTCTTTTTTTTCTCTTTTTCCAGTGACCAGCTTCACTGTTGCATTTATGCAGACTTTCAGTAATCCTGACAGATTTTTTGTTCTGTGCCCTTCATATTTCCGGTATGGGTTACTTGTATAAAATCCCCTTTTCATGTCATTGCTTTGACTGACAAAAATTGCTGCAGTAGAGGAATTAATTCTAAAACCTTGACCTGAGAGGCAAGGGAAACTAGATTAGTAATATAGAGTGTTCCACACATGATCCCACAAATAGTACACCAGTCTGTCAAATGGGTATGGTTCCCACTTAAGAATATGAAAGAGCACACACCTACGTTTTTTGAAATATGAAGAAAGTACAAAAAGATTCAGTTCAAAGATTAAAAATTTCTACATGTTAATAGAAGTGTTACAATGCATCACTTTCATTGATGTGAAACAGTTTCCAAATAATTGGAAAGCTGAATGACAGATTTCCATACCAGCCTAAGAATAGAGAGGCCTGCTGGAAGTCCCTGCTGTGTCACCAAATTTTGCAAGTCCTCAGCCACACGATGTAGGGTCTTCACCCCACAGCTACAGAACAAGAGTTACAGTGGATCTGTTGCATAGGGATCTTATAAAAATAAATATTTTTAGGATTTTTAGTGTTTCAGTATCACACAAAAGGGAGAAAATGCAGATATAGTGTAGGGAATCCCAAAATTTTTAAGACACTAAAATCTGGTAAAGATTGTTAGACTAGTTATATAAGACAAACATATTAAGACAGATGTGTAAAAGGGAAGCAATTAAGAACTAAAGGCATTTTGTAGTGAAATGAAAAAGGACAGAGAACATCATTGCAGATTTACATGCGTTCAAATGGACAAAACGTGTTCTTTAAAGAACATGATTGGTTCAAGTTAGCAGGAGTTTATATCAATAGTTACATAAACTTTCACAATAGGTTAAGAAGTTTGTGTGAATAATTTCATTTATATTTATCCATAAAGTTTCCTTTTCTGCTTCTGATTATGTATCAGACCACATTTACAAAAATAAATCATCTGTGAACTTGTCATAAGGCTACATAACAAGTGCACTTACTGTCAGCAATACATAAATAAATAAAAAATAGGGTGAGTGACACTCAGGTCAAGAGTATTCACTGAAAATATTTCAAAAATTGTCAAACTAACACCTAGCCCATACATATATTTTCCTTTTTTTATAGTTAATAGAGCATTTCTTATTAATTTCCTCTACAACAATCAAATTATTATTGCACTAAAATATTCTCTGAAGGCCCTTTCAATTATAAAGTAGCAGACGAAAGCATTTAATTTTATTAATGGGGACACTAAGTTTAAATTAAAGGACACACGTCATTCTTTTTTGGTCCCTACCTACTGTAGAAAGAGGTACCTTAGCCAGATCAGACAACTACCATGTAAAACAGTATTAGTTTTTAACTGTATTTTCTGTGGTTCAAGCCTTATACTGAGATAATTCTTTCAAAATATATTTTAAAAAGAGCTTTACCATAGAGTGGTCCTCAATAAAATGGAAACTAAACTTGTAAAAATAAGCTGTATCAGATGGGACTGAGTTATCAAAACTATGGGAAAGAAGTGCTCCTTAAAAGCATAGAGAAGGGTAGAAGGGTGCATGCCATTCCCGTAATCCTCCCATTTTGTTTCTTCCCACCTAACAGAAGGTAAATCAAAGTAAGAGGACAATTGGAAGAAAAATTAATTCAGGCATTGTCACAAAATAAAAACTGCCAAATTACCTATATCCTATGAAATGATTAATCCAGAGAAATTTCTTTCTGTCACAGATGATAAAAAATTTTAAGTATCATTAACCCAAAAGTCTCAAAGTGTTTCACAAATGCAAGAAAAAGGTCTTAAAAATGAGGGGGAAAAAAAGTAAGAAACAGTGAGAAAATTACCTAACTTGTTTATCCTGATTACAGGAAGTACTCTAGCTGATTGCTTGTAATTTTGTTTTTGTTGTTACCATTAAGTAGTATGCAATTCCAAGTTTTTCAATCATCACATCTTGGCACACTTTTTAGTATCATGAAAGGATGAAAAATACATTGAAAAAATAAAACATATGATTTTTTACGTTTTTAAGAGAAATATCCCTAGTAAATATTTTATGATCTACATGATCTAGCTTATAAGTGTAGTTTTTATAAAATAATTATGTTATAGAAGTTGAAATAAGAAAACTACTGAAATAACTATTCACTGCAAGGAATAGTCAGTATTAAAACAGGTTATTAAAAGGTTCTGAAAATAGAAGGTTTAAAAGATTTTCACAAATACTGTGTACAAAGTAAGTATCAACCTGCTTTGTCAGTGAAGGTAAACTTCACAGTATCTCTTCAGGAGCATCCATCCTGCTCAGTCACAAAAAGGAGGTTTGTATCTATCAGCAAACAGAACACTTTTTCATTGCATTAACTTCATAATATTTTCTTGCTTGTGCAATCAGAGGTATCCAAAAGAAGGAGAAGACTGAATTGTAAAAGGAAATTTCCCTCCTCTTCTATGAATTACAGAACAGCAAGGCAGTCAGCACCTGTGAGTAAAACCCATGCTCAAAATCACCTCTCTAACACCCAAAAATCACAAAGAATCCATGGATTAGGAAAGGCAGCGCACAGCTTAAGAGACACAGTACACAGCTTATGAGACAGAGTCTCTAAGCAAAAGGTACTGTAACTATTCCAAAACTAGAATCTTGGTCCTTATGTAAAAGGAATTAACTACTCCCTTCCTGAATTGAGAAAAAAAGGTTTTCACCTTGAAAACTTGGTGACAGGAATTTTAAGTCTTCGTTTTCTTCAAACATTTTCATGTGGAAGGGATAGACTTAAACACTTGTGTTTTCTATTTTATGTGAAATAGCAAATTGATATTTTATGGAAATATAGGCAAGCTTCATCAATACTAAGCCTTTCAAATAGAATTTATTTGCATTTACATTTATAAAAAGAGATTTATGATTTTTCATATAGTTGTAAAGGTAATAGGATAAAAGATGAAGGAGAATGGCAGTGGGACAAAAATAACTGAAAGACTCATAAATATAACTAGTTGGTAATATCATAAAAATCATGTATAATAATAATTTGAAGAATGCCAGAGAATCATTCCATTATCTGCCAAATTTGACAAAACAGTAATCTCTAATGCCTTTTTGTGATTCAAGGGTAGTATATAACATTCATTCTCATTGTATTGAAATCATAAAGGAAAGCACAATGAATTAAAGGTAGCTCTCTGTAGAATATAAAGCCATATCCAAGCCTTCATTGATGTAGGAAATGAAGTTCCAATATACAGCACATAAGTATTTGAAGAGCAGCAGGTCAGCCAATAAGTAATTAAAAATATTTACTAGCATACAACACTTCTCACTCAGAGATTACAGAGTGCAATGCAGTTTACAGACTGCAAGAACTTGGTGCGGGGGGAGTCAGAATGTACCCAGTATGCAGAAAAGATCTACACAGAGATCAGAGAGATCAGAGAAAAGATGTACAGGTCTACTTCTCAAAATATTTAAAATGCATATTTATTTACAAAGTGACTGTTTCAATGATTACTTTGAAATAATTAACTTCAACTTAGCATTTCCCCCTAAAAGATCAATTACATCACATTGTAAGAAACGTGTAAGTGCTATTATTTAATCAAGTAGCTATGGCCTCACTTATTACCCACTGCTATGGAAACAGTTTTGTGTAACCTGAACCTCAAGACTCCCTTCTGTAAATGGTAGACAAAAGTTTTTAATCTGCAAGAAATTTTTCTTCTTTTAGGTTCAATTTCTTTCAGGTAACATACATTACTTAGGTTCACTTCCTAGACACTAAAGAGCAGAATTCAAATTATCCAATATCAACACTTGTAGACTACAAATACTGCATCTGGTACATTTATAATGCAAGGAAACATTCACAGTTCCTACAAATTCATGAAGACTGACTGAAATCTAAGGCAGAGAAGAGAGGAAAGCCAAATGTCTGACCTGCATATTATAGCTCTATCAAATTTTCTTTATGCTATATAGAATGAGAACAAGTTCAGCAGATTATCTTTGACTTTCTTAACCTTATCACTTTAAATAACAGGAATAACAAACTGGCACAGAGATCATCTCCTGCTCTTTGTGGGCATTCCAGTGATGCACTGCTAGCAATTGATGCATGACTGTGACATTGAACATAGCCTTTTAAAGCAATCAGAAGTTGGACTAGTGGAAAACAAAGATACATGGTGTCCATTTTTGGCTCTCATAACACATCCTGCTCGTGGCAGGATTGAATCTGCCTGTACTAAAACTTGTAGATGAAGCTCCTACTCTGACAGGTCATTTTCTAAATGAGAAAAGCAACTCTCTGAAGTTCCTCAGAGGCCTGAATGCTTATAAGCAGCCCTGGCAGAGTTGCATTAGTAGCAGAGGGCAGGTGAGGTGCTTAAAGGCAGTCATTATTCTGTCTCATGAGTCTGCAGTTTTTGGTTTCAAAATTTATCAAACCAGCAAATACAGCATATGTCACAAAAATATGTTACCTCTGAATACTCCCTCTGCCTATAAATTATGCATGACACAGCAAGCAGTTATTGTCACCTGATCAGGAAAGATAATGAACAGATGCGAGAGAATAGGTCGACTTAAATTTTTAGCTCTTTTTCTAAAATTAAATAACAGTAAGAAGAAATGAAAACATAACCATTGTTAAATCATCAAAAAGTATTGAGTTGCTTGACCTTCATGGGAGCAGAAGTGGACAATGATGAATAATAAAGTTAATGCTTCTACGGAAATCTCAGTCTTGAATGCCCTTTGTTTATATCTTGCAATTTTGTGATAATGGGATAACTTTATTACAGGGCCTAGAACTCCCATTTTTTTCTTTTAAATTTTATATGAATTGTTCTGATAAAGAATTCACAGCAGCATAAAGATTGAACAGTTCATCAGAGAAGGCTGTCACACTTTACACTATTCACAAGCTGCGTTTTACAGAACCTACTCATCATTTTGAAGCTTAAGAGACTTTCTCCATTTACAGTGCTGCATAATTATCTCACACAGCTTCCCAAGATGCAGGTGCCCCTCATAATTTATCTGTGAATGAGATTCATTGACAATCCCATACAAGTGTCACACAATGTTAAAAATTTTACCTTAAACTACTTCTTAAAAGAAGAAAGGGCTTAATTAAGACCAGTTAAAAAAAAAAAAAAAAAAAAACGGTTCATACACCAGTAATTCACATCTTCCAAATATCTGCTTCTAGCTTACTCAGCAACAAGACATTGAAGAAATATATATATAACTGGAAGATGCATTTGATAAATAAATAAATCTCTGCATTTCAGATTCAGCTGATGGAAATCAGGAAAAAACTAGAGGTATGAACTATAAGATCAGATTTTTTTCCAGTTTAAAAGTATGATTTTTATCCTCACAAACTAGTTTAACAAGGAAAACAGAATCTACATGGCATAACACAAGTCATGTGTAACATGCTTCCCATTTTGTCTGCAAATGCACAACCCTAAGAAGAGTATTCAAGGATATTTTTCTTCCTGGACACTTTCTAAATCCTCACTGGCATCATGGGATGCACTGTGCATAATTCAAATGCTTCATTTTATTAACACTTTAAAGTGCTCAATATACTGAAAGTGATGTGCAATACTTAAGTACTTTGACTTGATGCCCATATTGGCAACCCCTACTGCCTACAAGCATCTAGGGGTCCTCATCCTACATTGCAAAAGATTTCTGCTAAATAAAATGAACTTCCTGAGAAGGAAGCTTCTTCCTTAAGACTTACTCATATAACAGATTTTTGTACTGTGCTGTTTAAATAAAATTTGACTTCAAATGTATTTTTAAGGGCTCTCCTTGTTATTGATTGAATCAACAGAAAGAGCTGTAAAAATTCATATAACAATGTTTTACCTTCCATCAGTTTTCATTTTTTTTACAGGATTCAAAAAAATGACGAAACTTTTTTCCTCTAAAACCCCACCAGCTATTACCATATGAAATTGAGTTGGAATCCCTCAGATTCACAGAAATCTTTTCCTGTGCTGATTTTTGCTCATGCACATAACCACAGAAATAACAGAAAACTATAAACCCAGCAATCTTTCCAACCTCTACTTCCATTTTAATAAAGCAAAGAACATTTCCCACAAAATTCTAAGCAATTACTCAAAACAGAGGCTAGTGGTGAAAAAAAGCCCAACAAAACAGTAAATTGGCTATTTTTGTTTCTATCAGCTTTTTCACCTATAGCTGTTCTCTTTGTCCATCATATACACCAACAAATCTACAAATCTTTACTGCTTCTACAGGTCACAAAGTGATCTTTGTGAGCTACCATTTAAGTACATACCACTTCATTAATTTTCCTGTTCTATACTCTAAATGCATTTCCTTCTTCCAATTCTCTCAACAAACTTATGAAAACCGATACAATTCAAACATAAAGAGAGAGAGAACTGGGCCCTCACACTCTACTCTCACCAGAAAGTTCTTGTGTATGTTCCCCATTACAATCAGCTACAGCAGCTGTAGGCATATAAAAGCAAACACTATGAAAGTTTCCAATGTCTTTTTTTAAACATGTCAGAAAATGAAAACAGAAGCCTGGATTTTTCTACAAGAGCTGTGAGGCACTGGCACAGGTTGCCCAGGAAAGTTCTGGGTGCCCCATCCCTGGAACTGTTCGAGACGAGGTTGGATGGGACTTCAAGCAACCTGGAAATTGTCCCTCTCCATCGCAGGGAGGTTGGAATGAGGTGATCTTTAAGGCCCATCCAAACTCAAACCATTCTATGATACTAGGATATGAATCTATGATTCTACTAGCCATCTCTCTGGATACTGCCATCTCATACGGGATTATAATGTAGAAAAAAGCGCTGTAAATACTGCGGAGCACCACGTAAAACTAAGTTCACAATGACAGCACCTTTGTCCAGGACTATGGAAGCACAGACATAAAGCTAGCAGTTCCTCTGATGGGGTTTGAGTTGATGGCAAGGTGAATATGATCCAACAATGTGTCCCGGCAGTCAAAGGGACAGGCTCTGCAGGCAAGTGGTCACAGAGCTTATCAGAGTTCAAGGAACATCTGGACAATCCTCTTAGTCATATGATTTAGACAGTCCTGCAAGGAGAAGGGATTTGGACCCAATAATCCTCATGGGTCCCTTCCAACTTGAGATATTCTACGATTCTATGACTCTACATCTAATCTCCTAACCTTCAATCTAAACCTGCCTTTGTGAAACCTTTCTAATCCTGCTCTCCTCATACACCCATGACCTCTGACCCTGTTAAGATGTTTATCCTAACACAGTAGGGGTTGAGTTCAGTAGATCTCTAGTCACGAAATAGAATATGCTGAGACACAAGATTTGTGATCTAACCCTCTCATTCAGGAGATAGGGAGGTATCATCCCTCAACTTTTTACTTCCTAATTGCTTGTTTTAGGGATGGGGGGGTTTGAGGTTTCCCTCCCTTCCCCTCCCACCTCTCCCTTCAAAAATAACAGTTTGTCATTTTGTGTCTGTAAGTTTGGCTCAAAGCCTGCACTTTCTTTCTGAGCATCTTCTATTATTGTCATCAACTGTGGTGGCACTGAGTAGTGAAAATATGATCAACATCAGCACACATACTCTGGATGAAACTCTGCCAACCTCCTGGAGTGACAGCAGATGCTTTTGTTAGTTCTCATGTCCTGTAGGAGCCAACAGCAACCCAGGGAAAGAGTCAAAACCTGAAAGCAAGACTGAGAGCAGGAATAATACAATGGTCCAATGGGCACTGAGGTCACCATTTCACTAAATAAGGCATCATGGGAGTACACACACCAAATTACCAAAATAGTTACACAGCCTTTCAGCTTGCTGGAAAGATTTTTTTGCTATAACAAAACAAAACCACATGTGTAATGAAAAAATACCACTAGGCTGGGTCTAAACCCAGTAATGTGTGTGGCAAGGCTACTGTAATTGGAACACTGGAATAAAAGAAGCTATCAGATACAGTAATCAAGCTCCAAGAGGAGGATGAAAGTTCACTGGTTGGACTATTGAACTGTAAAAGTAAGCATATGGGAATGGCTGAAACAAATATGCAGACACAGTTTGCTGATTTACATATTTTAGGAACTACAGGGTAAAATGGAATTCCTGAAAATTATATTAATTAAAATTTAGATTTTTATCTAATATGGGGTTTTTTGGAGTCTGTTCCACTATCACTACTGGAAAAAAATTGTTTTACTTAGAAAATTTAGACATAAAACTAAAGAATTCCATAGGCAACTAAGGCTTTGTATTAACAGCAAGATATCCTCTGGGCTAGTGAAGTCAGAATTCAAGTTCTGTCATAAAAGAGACATCAGGGATTCTCATAGGCTAAGAGTCACATGTTTTCAGTTTATGTGGTGAAGTTCTGTCTTTCTGAAGATACGTTTATTATCAGCTTTGAATATAATTTTAAAAAATATATTTCAAAATAGCAACAATTACAAGAAAAAATTAAACATAAACCTAAAATATTGTATGTACATCCAGTAGGGCAACTATTTTAAATTTTATTTATTTTAAATAAATTCTACTAAATTCTTCTAATTTTCTTAGTGGTTCTAAGGGACAAAGTGAAGAAAGTCTCATTCACTATGACATTTTTTTAGGCCACAAAAAACTTCTATGCCAGTAAGTTTCTAAAAAATAATGAAACAGTTTTATGCTAAAAGCAAACTGAAGATGACTCCTTCATTTTTTTTTAAAAACGGGCATATAAAGCTTTCATTGTCATATGGTGCTCTACCAAATATTCAGTTGTGTTTAACCTTCATTTTTCAAAGGTACTTAGAAAAAACTTTGAAGACAGTCTCAAATACGGCTAGAAGAATGGAGGAAAATATAATTAATCAATCCCCACAAATTTATTTTAGGAGTAGGGCAAGTTTCCCGTCACAAGGGGGATTCCTAACGTGAGTCACTTCACTTTGTAAGAAGAGGGGTATGAAAGGTAGGAATACAAATTTTGTTCCTGGCAACCACATTCGTGCAAAGGCCACACTGACAATTAACTCATATCAAGAAAAAGTCCAATTTATTGCAAAGACTACACAGACCTTTTAACAACTAATTCTAGGTTATTAGAACACAGTTTTGAGTTTGATTCCTGACATCTCAAGTCACCCAGCATCCCAGCAACGGTGGCATTGCTGCCTTGCTGTGCTCCAGGCCCTGGAGCTCCAAAGACTGTTTTATTTCATTACTCCGAGACCTAGCAACAGTGATATTTAATGAAATGATCATCAGTCATAAAAAAAAAAAAAAAATTTTAAAAATGTATGATTTTCTGCTGTGCTCTGCACTCCCTGTAATCAGCAAGTTCTGCTGGAATCTAAGTGAGGAAAATTTTTCATCAACACAGGCATATCAATTATCAGAATGTCAGCCCTGTTGGATGCCAGATTCAAACTGGTGTTAGGTAGGCTGTTTATGAGATGGCTGGAGCAGAACAGTAGAAAGGGATAAAAATAAATTGAATACTGAAGAGAGAAGTAAGGTTAGAACTAAATACAACCTCCATGCAAATCCTAAGCCACTGTAACAAAATTCTTCCCTGATTCCTTCAGAGGAAATTTGGGGTTGTATGTATTTTTGATTTATTTTTTTTTTTTACAGTTAACTCACTCTCTCACGTACACACACACTCTGTTATGATACTAAGATGAAGACAATTACGTAAGAATAATTTTACAAATAACAGCCTTTATGATTTTTCTATACAAAGTTTTAAATCTAGTTTATCCACAAATACACAGATATTTTAAATTTAAAATTAAAAAAGAAACATATTTCATAAGCTTCTAATTAGTACTAGTCTATTATTAAAAGATTTATTTGTTTTGACGAAAAGTTTCTGTTCACTGCAACAGGGTTGCAAATAGGATAACTAGTTCTAACATCAGGGGTTTTTTAAGTTCGGGTTTATTGAGGGGGTTTTTTGGGCTTTTGGGGGTTTTTTTGGCAATACTGAGAAAATTCAAATAGGTTTGTCTACCTTATTTGTTTCTAGCATGAATATGTATCTGATTTGGGTTAAGGTCTGTTACAACCCAAGCCATTCTATGATGCTTTGAAGAAATTATTCCAGAAGAGAAATGATAGTGCGGTCAAAATAGGTAACAATTTCAGACTTAACGTTCTCCTGGTAACATCAATGGACACTTGAAAGTGGTGCTGTACATTGTTCCAGCACGTTCACCCGACCACTACTGGTTGCCATCAGCTAATGCATGATCAGTTTTGGAAGGATTTTATGCTCTGGGTAAGCAGCTGCCAAGAAGCTGACACTTTTGAAGCAGTTACAAGAAACTAAAATCTGTCTAAGCAAGTAATGCAATTTTATGTGCAAGATGGATGAGAAAAAAACAGGATCCTCAGGATTCTGTAATATTATTAACAGGAATGGGAACAGTAGCCTTGGGATCCAGAAAACATACATATTAACCAACGCAAACTACTTTCTTCAACCTCTTAGGACAGTTTGCTCTGATCCGAGTTGGCTAATTTTGTATGTGCTAAATTCATTTAACCTCTCTAAAAATAGAAAACAGAGTACATCTAGAGGAAAAATGAGTTTAAAAACATACTACTGTGTTTCAACTAAACTTTAGTTTTCTCTGTGTGGGAAGTTGTATCCAGACCAAAGAAAAGTAGCCAAGTTTGCCAATTCATCACAGGTTACGTAACTGTACAAAAGAAATAACATTACATTTTAGATTTTTTTTTCTATAAAGAAAAAACAACAGGACATAACATGATAAATACTTTGAAGCCTGATTTTATCTTCTCTGTCAATAAAAATGGATGTGTATGAACTTACCCTTACCTAGGAATAAAAAATACTAAAAATATTTCCTTGACATGCTCAAATTAAAATAGCCCATTGTAAAGCAGAACACACTACTGAAATTAACACATACATAGAAATAAAACTGACAATTTCCTCATATACAGTGAGCAAAGGCAAAGCAAAAATATACTACCACATAAGAAAAAATAGATTTTTAAAGAGTAATGTTTTACTTTTGCTACTCTGTAGCAAACACCTCAAAACTAACAAGAGTTCACTCACAGAATCAGATTTGGATACTGTCAGACAACAGACACAAAAGTATCTACATATTACAGTATTTCCCCTCAAACTGAAATCACTGCACTAATCCAGTGAGTAAATATGACCTACATTAACATCACTACTATTAACTAAATACAAAAATCACTCATGTTCACACAGTTGCTTCTCTCCAAGCACTGATTCTGTAAAACTGTAACTGCCTTTTGCACACAACCATCTACTAACACAATTTGGGACTTTTACTCTAATCTATCACCAAAGAGCATTCGGAGACCAGAAAGCTAAACTCCCAAGGGACAGGGTGGGGACTTTGAGGTCTGACTAAGTGCCTTCCTTAAAACTGAAGCAGAATTTTAGGCAGAATTTAAGACATTAATCTGACAGCTTCAATTGTATCATGTGCACACGTGAGATTGATTAGTTACATTGTCCAAAAGTGAAAAGTTTTCATACTACGATCATTATAATTTGCAAAAATCTTTTAAGCAGCTAGGACTGAAGGTAATAAAAATTCTTAATTTTTGCTTCTATATCTTGCTATTATTAATATAGTATCAAATCATATCGCAAACTTCAGGATTTACTGAGAACACTGACAGCCTTGAAATATCTTTCAGATTATTTAGACAAAGCAGGCAAGTGCTATTTAACCCCTTTTTCCAATTTCAAAAATCAGGTACAGACAAACTGAAAGGCACGGAGAAAGCCTGAAGGGAAATACAGATCTGAAATCAGATTATATGTTTTAAGCCACAGCACTAATGAAAGGAATGGCCTTCCACTCTCATATGGTGTATTCAGGCAGAATCCTTTGCCTTGCTAAATAAACCACACACAGACAAACTTCTGAGAAATCTTTTGCGAGTCCTTGAGGTCAAATTTCAAAATAACTTCAGGTTACTTGGTGTATACATAAAATGCATTTTCCTTATAGTCTGGGTCCTCTGATAATCTCCTATTCTAAATAGTTTCCATTGGGCTAGAAAACATAGTACTTCTCAGGACTATGAATTTAGCCCATGTCCTCTCTCTTTTTTTTTTTTTTCCCCCCCTTTTACTAAATTGAAGGGGTCATCATAAAATATAAACTTGTTCCTAACCAAGTTCTGGCAGTTGCTTTTGTGACACCTTGTTTCATTGTAAGAAACCTTGCAGCAACGTTGCCATTTAGAAGACAGATTACCAATTTAATTCATTGATTAATTCCTACTGTCTGCTACCAGCAACTCAGACTTGGAATGTAATAAAGTAAGAGCAGATGGACAGCTCCCAGACACAGAAATACTGCACAAACCAGGAAAGTAGCTTCATCCATACATCCTGGTTTCCAAGCCCACAAAAATATTGTCCTTGCTATGAGGAGATCCATTTTCACACAAACAACATTTTTTAGGAAAAGCATTTCTGAAAGAATTCTCAGTCAAAAAATGGAATTGCTACTTCAGCTGACATTTAAGAAAATCCTGCACACAGTATTTGAAATCAATCCAGATTCCTACCCGCCACACCAAGGACTAGACTTTATTCTTTTTCTATCCAAGGAACTGTTACTATAGTCTGTGAAGGAAATAAATTCAACGTTATGGATGACAGAATAAAAACTTTGCATTCCAAACAGAATTCTATTATTCCATGTAGAGTTTTAGAAAGCAGAATCTCACAATTAAATACCGAGTCCTGCAACACTGCAGAGACTCATGGTGTCTATGAAAACAACATCTCTTAAATTTAAGGAGACTAACTCACTGGCTGAGAACTGCACGAAATTATTTTGACTGTTATTCTTTTTGGTAGCCTCGAAAGTAAAAAGTGAACATTAGACTGAAGATAACCAGGAACAGTCTGCTATGTTTCCTGAGGATTACAATCCCAGCTTATGCCTCAGCTTTGCTAATATCCAGCATTCGATAAGCTAAACTATCACTATATTAACCAGTACTGTATCAGTTAAGCACGCTAACCACCGGATTGCAAACAGAAAGGTGATATGCCCAGTCCTTAATACAATGCCAAGGAAAACAATATTTAACCATGGAAAACATGAAAATCTCTTTGAGCATTTTTGAAGCATTACTCTAGAGTTCAGGTGGTACCAAAAAGCTCTTTAAAAGCTACCTCATTAAAGGCAACAAATAAAAGCCTACATGGAAATTTTCCAACAGTCCTTTGATATCAATTCATTTAATATTTAGCAGCAACATTTTTAAAATTTATATTTCTAAAACAGAGAAGGTTGTTCCTGAAAGCTCTGCTACTGAGTACTTTCACATTTCTTAGACCAGCACACCATGAGAAACAACTGTCAACATCAGATTATATGTATATATATATAAATGTGTGTGTGTCTTTAAATTCTCATTGTGCCAGTTAGGACTTACAACTTTTTAAAAATTATATTCAATTTTTCCTAGTCTTTTGGGGTTTAGGGATTTTTTTTGTTTGGGCTTTTTTGTTGTTGTTGTTCATTTGGGGTTTTTTTGGGAGGGTGTTTTGGGGTTTTTTTTGCTTCTGTTAAATTAAGAACACAATGTGTCTATATCTGATTGAATATCATACACAGACTTGGTTCACTGAACTGAGTACTCATTCAGTATTTCAAAAGTTAATAAATAAAAGGATTTTATTTGGGGTTTTTTGTGGTTTTGGTTGATTTCCCTTTCATTTGCAGGTAGCACTGCTGTTCCACTTAATGATAACTACTTTGAGGTAGCTATCCTTGGGTCTGTGAGGGGAAAATAAAGTATGCCTTAATATGTTAAAACACTGAGGAGCCATTTCAATACATTTATTTTTAGACACCCAAAGAGTTGTTTGAATTTCATTCTTTAAAAGGACTCTAGAGATTTCCCCAACATAGAGAATTCTGTCCCAGGTCAGTTTTATATTCTTTTAGTATTTTCAAAACACACTTCTGAGTTATACTTCATGTCTATATTCATAAGCCATAAAGGCAGCAACACATGGCTCAGATCATAAAAATCAAGGAATGTTATTTATTCTGCCTTTTTACTTTCCTTCTTTAATATATACAGGAAAAAGAAATTTTGCTATTTGGAATCTATTAAAAAAACCAAAACAGAACAGTGATAGTGATTCTATTTAATTTTCTCTCTGATAAGCAATTTGGTAACCTACTATGAAACCAACAAAACCACCCCCACCCAAGTGTATCTATTCTTGAAGTTCCTTCTTCTATAACTAGTTGCACCTTGACGTCCTTCACATCAAGGATCATTTTTGTAGTAAATATGCATATATAAAATTTTTGTTAACATTTTAAATTGTCCCAACAGTTGTGGCAAATTACTACATCACACAATGTAGCTATAGTTGATAAACTATCACTTAAGTGCTTAAAAATTTACCAGAACAATTCTAGTCTCCATTAACAAGGTATGTTGAGAACTAATATCAAAAGGAACATAAGCTAAAGGTCACATGAAGCATCACCTGAAAAATAGGAACTTCAAGTGAAAGTATACTATAGTGATGTGATAAATACATTGATAAATACTTACCTATCAGGAGTAAAATATTTAATTCTTATTTAGTTTTACATAAAGAAAATATGAAAGCCCTTCATATAGAACGAGTAAAAATCCAAAAACAAGAGCAATTGGACTTAGTTGATCAAGCAATGCCATGTTTTCCATCAAGTTTTAATTTACTTAGATAGCAGATGTTCTGTGATAACTGAATACAGACACGTGTAGAAAAGGGCAGGAAAGAAGCGATATCCTGCTCAGTCTGATTGCACTCTTGGGGATTTAGTTTGTGTAATAAAGAAAATTTTGATCTGAAACTCTTAAGCAGTTTAATATCACTAATAAACTTTCTTCATCTCCATAACCTGAACAAGGAAAAAGCAAAAATTTCTCCTCTCACACATGGAAATGGAAATGTCTATATATCTATAAACCTATAAGATACAATGTTTTGAGAAGTACCTTAAACTTTGTTTTCAGAATTGTCAATACCACTTATCTCTGCCCTAAAATTCATATTGGCTAATTTTTTGGATTTGTATCAATCTTCACATCTAGTAGATTAGTTATGAAAATTAAATGGTTTTGGTCAATCCCCTAGATTTATTTGAAAAAACTGAAGTATGATGATGTAGATGCTATATATTTGTTTAGTTTCAATATGAAACTGAACAAACTTATAGAATAGAAATCAACCATGAACTGTTTCCTGCACACCAACTATATAGGTCTCACAAAAATCACTCAAGTTGCAAACAGCTGAAGATTTGGAGAAGAAAAGGAGGGCCAGCTGTATATGCCAGCCTGCTTAAATATTCTTCTACAGGCTTCCATTCTTTGCTACTGTTTGCAAAAGAATATTTGGCTATATGGATCTTTAATACAAAGCTGTTTATTATGTTCTTAATAAAAGGGAATTATTTACTTAGATTTCTGACAATAATGTCTTGCTTTGGTTTAACTATTCAAAAGGAAGAAATCAGGGCAAACAAACCCTCATAAGGAAGGTAGATGCTTGGAATCAGTTCAGCTAAAAGTACTACAGTCACTTACCATAAATACAAGATCTGTGTCAAAAATTGCAAGTTACACTCCCGGCTGTATCAGGGAATGTCTTCCCTGTTTAGTTAGCTTACAGGCAGAAGTAAAAAACAGCTGAAGACAAAAAAAAGACAAAACCTGAAAAGAAATCTGGTGACTCAAGGCCGATGAGCAAAATCTAGCCTGTACAACATTTGTGTTTTGAATGTCTCAACATTTGTTTCCTTGTTACATCTTGGGAAAAAAAAAAGATACAGAATGGACATATCTATGCCTTATAACTTTCAGAAGTCACAGGAGAAGTGCATTGAATCTGGTGCTCCTTTTTCTCATTTGCCATTCTTCACAATCTCCTTTTTAAAACTGTCTTCACATAAACATTAGGGAAAACATTCTTTGTTTTTAAAAGGCTGAAATAAGAAGCGTAATTCTGTAATTGAGGGACAGCTGGCTGTTACCATGATACACCAAATGAAGATCCTTTCCATTGGAATTTGTTGCTACTACTGATTATAGGTTAAATTCCCAGAATTAAAACCCCATTCACAAGGATTTGAGAGCCAGAGCTTAAGACCTGTCTTCCATATGCGCCTGTTCTCACAGAACAGTGGATGCTACTTCGTAACTGCCCACAGGAGCAAACAAACAGCATAAAAACACGGCTACAGGGAATATCTTCGAACTGTAAACGGTTATTAACTGAGATCCAGCCCATGCTGTGCATCTTATTACAGTCTAGCAGAATGACTGTGCCTGGAAAAATGCCAAAAGCCTTGAGTTCCTTACTTAATATATAACATTTGAGCAATACAAAGATTTCTTAGGTAATTTTTTGCCACAGACCATAGTTCGTTTTTCTAAGTACTACTGTATAACAATGTACTTTCAATCAAAAAAAAAAAAAGACATTACTCATTATGGCCATTATGGCAATTTTCTGTTGATTTAATTTTATCAGGAGGCATAGAAATGAGAATGGAGTCAAACTGAGTTTTTAAGATATGCAGATCCTTTATAAAATCCAACAGTGCATAAGAAGAGCATTTTGTAGTTCACAGTGAAAATGATCATAAGCTATACTTTTCCTACATCTTCAAGGCAACAAAATCCAGTCCTGACCTCAATGCAGTGCTCATGAGCTTTGGTCTTAAAACCCTCAATGTCTGAATGGTTTTCTCTAACATATACACAAATGCAGACCCACACTGGAGTACAAAGTTGCAGCTGATTTTAACGGGAGTTAATCTGTTTTAGTCTGCAGTACAAAGCCACAAGTTTACCATTCACTACAAATGCTACAACATACACCATATTGCCCACTACAGTTACAAGGCTGAGTTGCTGCTGCAGGCTAGAATAATACTTCTTTTTCAGCAAATGAGTTTTGTTTACTGCCGTTGCTGCTCAATGAGTGAAAAAGCATCAAGTTTGGAGCTGAAAACGCAATAGAATCAGTAGATAAACTGTGGATTCGTGCAGCTAATTGTTTTGCTTTTGGCTATGGCATATGTATTACTTGCCTGCTAATTTCACGCTCTGATACTGCTTCTTTATAGCGGCAGATGAAACTGAAGCTCTAGTACTCTGTTCAAAATAGGCTGATAAATATGTATTCCAGCCCTTTGCAATGTTTGACACACTCCTCACCCATTTTTATGCTTCCCTTTTTTGAAGTCTAAAACAGTTCCCTATTTTAGCTCTTATTCTTGCCATTGCCAAAACAAATTTATATATGCTCTTGGCTTATTCACTATGTCAAAAGGAATTTTAATTTTCCCGTTTACAGAAATCCTTTTATAATTCGTTGTGTCTGTAGAATATTTAGGTTGGATGTCACACTGCTGTGCATTTCTAAAAAACTGCAAGAGAATAGCAGCAGCACATTTCTGAAGATAGAGAAATAACCACTGAAGAAATCATACTGTTCGTTCCATGTGCACAACTGAACTTAGAAATTCAGGTTGAGATTTGGATTCCTTCTAGGAACAGCAAGTATTTCTACTGTAGTTAATTTAGACCTACTTGGCTCTAAGGACTGTCTGAGATTAAGATCTCTGTAGCACTGTAGCATAGTCTAAGAGGGTGGATGAAAAATCTAAAACTTTGGCTGGCCCTTGAATTGTGTGAACAGAGCGAAGTGAAAGCAAAGTTTCTAATGTTACCTTTAAGGGGAGTCAAAGGAGACAAATTCATGATAATTACATAGGAGTGGAACAGACAAAAAAAAATTAATGGTTGTGAAATCAAGAACAAAACAAATAAAACAGAGTAAGTAAAAAAAAGTAGAAGGAGACAAATCCTGCTGGTCTAATTCAAGTACATCTTTATTTCCACTGAAACATTATAAGATTTTATGTTCTTACATCATTGATACACCAGGACCTATCTATAATATTGTAGTTGTGAAAGAACCCTTAACTGTTGCATTCCAATACTTTTAAAGGGAAATATCTCCCCTTCTTTTTTATCTTGTTTTTTTCAGATTTTTTTTATTTTGTATAATTAAAGAGCAAATCTAGAAGTTAGACAGTAACCAGGAGATGCAAATGAAAAACAAAAAGTAGGAGAAGTGAGGCATTCCATACATGTCAAGAAAGAAAGGAATTGGAATGATGTATGTCATTGGCATACTCACATATGAAATCTTACAAATGAAAAAAAGAAACCCTTGTGTACGCAAACGTTCAAACTTATTTGTGAATTTAGCAAATATAGATATACATACACACACATCCATTCCTAGACATAAAAATAAACACACACACACACACGACAGGCATACAATTTTAGATCCTGGGCAACACAAATATTCCTATAGAAAATCTTCATCATTGCCTAGCAACCAGAGCTATTTTTATATCAAACTGTAATAATTCAACATTCCAGCTGTCTTTATTGAGATTTGGGGGGTGAGAAGATCACTTAAATCCCATCTCTTCTGATTTGTCCCTCCAATACTCTGACATTTGAACTTTTCAAAAGGAAAAAAATCGCTCCTTGACAGAAGTCAAGTTAGGACAATTTCACCATATGAAGCACAAGTTGGAGGAAAATTCTGAGTGACAGAAAAGGACAGTATTCAGCAAATGCTCCTTACATTCCATGTATGGGTACAGTTTACTGTAATTTACATTTCTTATTTTAAGAATACTCTATAGATTCTGATGCAATCATAAAAGGTCTGTGCAGCTAATACTGTCTAATAATGTGTAGCACAACTGGTTCTTATTTTAAGGGCTAAGTAAGTTGTAACAGTATAGTCTTTGACATGGAAAGAATTTTACTGGACATCATTGCATTTAATACAACAAAACTGTTGTATTGCATTTTAATCACAAAATTCACTAGAAGAAATGAATGAATATTATTATCCTGGGATTTTGTACATAAAGTTAACTGAAACTGAAATTCTCTTACAAGAACTGCAACACAAATATGATGGAGGAGGAGATGGGAGTTTAAAGCCAAAAACCACACACATTGCTTTCCCAAATCCAGAGCCTGTTTCTATCAAAAAAAAAAAAAAAAAGCTAGATATACCATGGGAAAATACCATCCTTGCAAGTATATAAGGAGACAGGAGAGATGAGGTATTAAGAGACCTGGTCCTGCATATTCAAACTGCTTGGGCTATCATGAAGATAATATTCCATTTATTCTTGCACACCAAAACTCAGATTTTTATATTTTTAGCATGTTATATAGTTTACTTTTTGAAAAATAAGAATCAAAAAGACTAGAAATGCGTTTTCTTTTCAAGTGAAAGATGAAATACTGATGCATTCACACAGCACCAGAAGGTAAAACGATGTCTCTATGGCAATTCTCTGATGAAAAACAACGAGAGCTGCTAACATTACATAATCTGAAAATGCACACGATGGAAATCCCTGAGAGAAAGATGAACCAAAATACAGCCTTTAACTACAATTTTCCAAGAAGCAAGAAACCTACAGAAACCTACACCGAAACATTCTCCTGGCAAGGTTACTATTTCCCACCAAATAATACGCTTTGATCACAGTGTACAAACACCTTATATCTGAATGTCCTCAGGTAAGGATATGAAAACTAGCCCAATAAAAAGCCAGAAATTCCTGTCAGATACGCATAATTCCTGTTTTAGGAACAAGGAAACTGGAACACAAGGGAGTTCAGACAATTCCCAATGACACTGACTTTAGGGAAACTGTGAATTTCAGTGCTGGGTTCCAAAAGGACAAACCACCTAAATTGCTTTAAGATGTGCTACATTTCAAAAATGTGAGTGGTTACAACAGAACCATTGCACAGAATGGAATCAAGAGAATTTAACTTATATTAACAATTCATTTCTTTCTTCTCAGTAAACAATTCCCATAAGCTTGGAGATAAATCAAAAGGCAACTGCAATGGTTTCTTAACTATGAAAAGCACCAAGTACTCATTACAAAGAACTTGACTAACTCCAGATCTTTTTTTATTTAAATAGTACAGAAATCTGTAGAGTTGCTTTCCTCTGTGGAGGTTTTCCCAGAAATAGGTTTAGGTACGGTAGCTTTTCTCAGCTGTTCTTTCTGGAATTTTAATGACCTTTCCAGGAAAGTGCTGTTTGATGGAAACACAGCTGAAGCCCAAGAACCACGTTCAGTCACATTTGAGGAAATAAATTATAATTCCTTAGGAAAAAAAAACCCTATGGATCTATACAAAAGTGAAAAGTGATACTTTAGATATTCATTTCTGTCCTCCGGTACTGTGAGTCAATGCTTTTACTAAATATTAACACAGCATTCTTTAAAATAAGTAAATGGTATAAAATAATGTATTCCTGATTTTTATATAAAAATCACTTGTAAAAAAACAGCACAGAATTATAATTCAAAGATTACAAGAAGCCAAAGAACACATAGACAAATAAATTCTACTTAAAATTCCAGCTGACATAGGCAAGACCATGTTAGACAGCATGCAGTATTTGATTTTCTTTCCTAAACTGAAAAACTATCTAACCTTATGGGTACTAACTGTGTCTAGGATCTCCAAGTACGATCAGAGCTTTGGAAAACTGAGGCAATTTAAAAGCGTATTATTACACATAATACCTATCTCTTAAGAACTTAAGGGGTTTAAAAACACCAAACACACAAAGAAGTGAGAGACTCAGGGATTATAAACCCCTTCAGGGAAGAAACTATCACAGCTGACAAGTAATCCACATCCAAACATTCTCCATTCACTAGCCTGTGTTATTTCCTCCAACTTTTGGTTTCCTATACTGCTTATAAGTAAAATTATCACGGAAAGCTGGAATGTTTTAGTAATTAGTCTGCTATTACATCACTTGCTTCTCTTTTTTTTTTTTCATGTCAAAAGGTTCAGATCTTACAAAGAATGTGCCACTCATGCAGGCACACATATAAGTATATCGGAAACATTTGAAATTTTACATCCCACAAAAGCATAGAAGTCGAATGATACAATAAAGTTTTTTCCTGGTTCAGATGCGCAGTGGTTATGGAATACCTCCCAACATAAGAGTTTACTTTAGCAGCTCTGGGTATTATTATAATTGCAAATTATTATCTCTTATATTAGGTTCATTCTTCCAACAGTCATCAAAAAAAAGATAAAATGTTCTCAAACCACATCATTATTTGCCAAAGATATGTCCCAGTTTTTGGTTTATTCAAGTTTAGATTTCTGCCATTACACATATTTTCTGGAACATCATTGTGTGTGGTAATAGCAGTATAAGTGAGGAGCAATGCCAGTAAAACTTTTTAAAGGAACAAAGAGTATGCATATACAAAGAGTATGGATATACAGCAGTAGCCCTGTAGGTTTTGCATATAAAGCAGTCCTTATAAGTCAAGTGGGTAAAATAAGTTCCAAGAGGTCTATAAACCTCCTGGTCTCAATAATCTTAACTTTAAAAAAAAAAGGCTATCATAACATCAGTAACAAGGAAAAACTACATTTTTTTGGGGGGGTTGGTTATTTTTTTTTTCTGGTACTCCTATGTTACTCTTTGTAGTAATGTTTATTCCAGTCTGGCTAGGCAATAAAATGATAATTTCATTCTTCACTGGTAATATCAAGGAGTGTAAATTCCTCAGCTACAGTATTAACCAATGCATTTACTTGTATATCATTCTTAAATCTGGTTATTAAAAGAACACAGAGATGCTCTTCAATGAAGCAAGAGGAATATTTGATAAACAGGATATTAGAAATTAGTGGCTTCAACCTATAATAAATAAACCAAACAACACTATATGATTATTGCATTTAAAACGTTTTTAAAAACTCAATAAATTAAAAATAAAAAAAATCTACACATTTTAACATATTTTTTAAATGCTGGTACCTCAGTCATTCAAGCCTGTGCAGCCTATGAAAACTAGGTCAGGCATGTAATCCCATTCATGTAATTCAGTTTTTGTCTATCCATTCAGTTTTCATTCTTTTGTGGCTTCAACCCAAAGAAACATTCAAGGAATAAATATGAACAGCACCTTGATTTTTTTTTTTTTTAAACTCTGGATGATTGGCTTAAGAAAAAGCCAACTTAAGCACAGCAGATGTAAGATAAGGTTCATAGTATATACGGGTTTCTGAATAAGAATAAAAATATAAGAGTCTACTTGCTAGTAGTATTTTCACAAGACAGAGCTTTCCATCAGGAGGACTTGTAATGAATAATATCTGTAGATTGGTGTCTCAAGATTTGTTCCTTAAGTATTTGAAGGAACAAAAAAAAAAAAAAATTTTCAAAACCACTTTCCAATGATGGAGAGTTAGAGCATGGCATCATCTTTTACAGTTAACTTTGCCCATGTTCTTGCTATTATCTTGATTTGTGTCTAGTGGACAAAAAAAGGTCCCTGGATATGAAATAACTGTAAACTATTATATACCTTTCACTGTAAATGCAATCTAATTTACAGGGCACAGCAGAAATTAAAATGTTCATTATTGCTTTGCATAGTTCAGACAGATGTAAATTACCACTCAATTCAGAAACGCAACTAAAACTCTTATTTGATGAGGCTTCGTTAATGAACATATATTGCATATTTAAATAAATTATACAACTAAAGAAAACCCACTCTGTGTTACACAGGTCATCCATCACAAAATAAAACTCCATTTAACACTTCTGGCTTTTCAAATTTGGTAGCTTATGAAATGGAATTACTTCTAAACAAAGTTCTCTGAGAGGTGGTTGAGTGTTGCTGCCAGACAGACCAAAAATAAAAACGTACCAAAAAACCCACTCACACCCAACTTCACACACCCAGCTTCCATCATGTGTTCTCACAGACTAATATTTTATTTAGAACAGAATTTGATTTTGGCAATTGTTCTCCGCTAAAGGATCAATATGGCATGCATTTTTCTTAATACTTAACAAATTACAAAAAGTTTTATGTTCTGGATCAGAAGTCTTAATAGAAGTGCGGATTATAGAAGTGTAATGTGATAAACAACAATCTAATGAAAGAATTTTTATCAACCTTATGGTGTTGATGGCATTTTATCCCCTGCTTCTTTTTCTAACATAAGCTTTCTCTCCACTGGAAGAAAAATAAATTCTTATTTCAGGATTTCTAGTAATCAATAGAACACCCTCAAACAAAGCCTTTTTTAATTTAAAAATAATAGCTAGGAAAAGATGCAACATAATCTTTGTCATTAACTGTTGACACATTTAAATCCTATCAACTGCACTACCTTCATTAGAGTTTTACTCCATCTGTGTTAACATGTCAGCTTACACAAGTCAAAACTCTTTTTCACAACAGAATTATGTTTAAGGAGTTTTGCAGTTTCAAAACTGTCACCATTTACTGCTGTACCAAAAGGACCTGGTTTCCAAGCTGTAGGGCATTTCCCAGCCGTTTCTAGTGGAATTGCCTGAAGACCCATCTTCAAAGGTCTAGTTATTTTATTACCAAGTAAAAGTGACACTGCATAGAGCTTGCATGTAACCCACAAGCTCAGAACTAATGCTGGATGAAGTACACTCCAGTGTTTGGCAGCACCATTAGTGCTTTGTCACTTTCAAAGGAATGAAAAACTTGATTTTCTTTAGCTAAGATCACCTTGCTATCAGATAAAACTTGAAGATCACGGAACTAAAATTCAGAAAATTTCAAAGATTATAAACTTCGTCAGTTACAGAGTTTTACTATTTTAATGCCACAAAACCAACACTAGCTAAGATTTTTGAAACAATTACCATTGGGGATACGTTAAAGTTTGGAGTTTTTAATCTGTAATGCCTTAAACGGCCAAGATTTTTTTCAAGAAATGGAAATAACTAAGCACATACTTCCTAGTTAAAAAAAAAAAAAGGCAAGCACCTTAGAAAACTGCTAATCATTTATGAGCCTATTTGGTGGTAGTGGTGCTTGGGGGGATGTTGGTTTGTTTTGGTGTTGGTTTTTTAAGTTGCAAATATTTCACCTCTCTTGGGTGAAAGAGAAAGGACCTTCAGAGAAGAATGTTTAAAACCATCAATTGGTTGAAAGAATTACTTAACAACTAAGATAAAAAGATCACCAATTTATGTTTGCAGTTCATTTATCTGAAGTATCTAAAGACTTCATAAGAAGTAACATGGCAAAAGCAAAACAGAATAATCATCTAGCTATCACGGCAGATCTTTCTGACAGTGTGATACAGGGCTTAAGATGAAACAGTTGTCTTAGTGATTGAGTGGATATTAATCTTTTAGAACTAGTCCAACAGAATGGAAAAAAACCCAGAATACAGAAATAAGCCTTTCTACAATTTTTCAGGATGAGAGATGGAAAAGTTTAATCTAGGCTATGCCCAAAGCAAAAATTCTACAACATGTATGCAGAATCAATGTGCACCATGGCAGTGTAACTGAGCTTTCTAAAATCTTGAAGTAGTATGCAAGCTTATAAAGTGATAAATGAAATGCACTGCCCAATTTCTAAGCATGGGCATTAACCTAAAATTACAGGTTAATGTCACATATTAAAAGTCAGAGAAGAAGTTGTTATTAGCAGCAGTGAGAAGGTATTCAGGTTGAAAAATGAAAACACGAATTTTATGGGAGTTAATTTTTGGTCACCTTACTCTGATACTTCTAACTACAAAATAATTTATGTATGTTCCACAATAAATAAAATAACAGTGCTTATTCACCAAGCAGCATGTGTGTCTGTATTGTCCACATAAACAAGGGCAAGTGGCAATCAGGAAAGCAAGTCAGGAGAGATTTAATTGGCATCCCAGTGAGATCTTGGCTTCTGTGATTCAGAAGCTCTAAAGAACATTTTATCTTCCATATAAATATTTGAAGGGAGACAGGATCAAAGCCCCTTCCATTTTGCAGGTATCTCATAGCTTTCATTGAAACTAAATATAAAATAGATAGAAATTATATTCTGAATTGGCAGCCAGAATAAATCTTCCTTAGAAGAGGGCTAGGACTGGAAACGTCTAATTTAATTAGAGGCACCTGGTGACATGACTGGCACTCTCCAGAGCACCTTCCAAAGCAGCAAATATCCAGCAGAGACAAATTAGGATTCAAAACAGACAAATGCGAATTTTTAGAGACTCGAATGTTGACGTAAGGACTCAAATGGCGAGTACTCAATATCTCAGTGTTCTCTCCCTCCTTGCTCCCTCAGCCTAAACTCACCTAGGAAAATCCTGAAAACGGGTTCTTGCAAAACTCCTGTCCTTGCACAGGAACAAGAAAGGATGTGGAATATTGCCTTTCCACTGAGCACACAACGTAGACATATCCATGACTATCAATTTTTTTTATTCCTTAGTTCACTAGCAACTCCTATTCCTATCTAATTCTCAGTCACAGATGGACTGTTTCTGTGACATACTGTCTGCTTAGCAGACACAAGTAGCTGCACTTGCTAATCAGAGCTCTAGTAAAAGATCTTTTTCAGAAAGTTAAGATTCAATAATACAACTGGATGACTACACAGACTTTCTGATTTAATGTGCATGCATTTCATTCACTCAGCTTCAGTTCAAACCGTAAGCTCCCTGCAGAAGTGTTAGAACAAGTTGGGTTTTGGTTGAACAAACATAATAGAAAAGTATCAGATTATAAGCAATATATTTTTCAAGGAGGGGGGAAAAATAAGGAAAAAGAATTTGCCTTCAGCCACAGAAAAATAGATGGTCAAACTGGTTATGAAGACCAGAACTTTCTGTGCCTTAGAAAGGTGGTCAGGATCACTGCTTTTCCCTGTTGTTGGGTTTTTTTGTTTGTTTGTTGGTTTTGTTTGGTTTTTTTTTGTTTGGTTGGTTTGGGGGTTTTGGTTTTTGTTTGTTTGTTTGGGTTTTGTGTTGCCAGCACGTGTAGATCAATACAGAGAGCTGGGAAGCACTCCTCACTTTGTGATGAGTGGAATAACTCCATGGATATAGACACTTGCCTATGCCATGGCTGCCTGTGCAATCATAAAAGCTTTACTTCTTTTCTATTATACTCGTAGGGGTTTTTTTACATCGGAATAATTGCATTCTAAAAACAAACAGGTATTTTGATTTCTTCAACTCACTGAAATTCACATGGAACTGAGAAGAATTCACTAAATCCAAGGTCAATCAATAGTAAAGATAATTTATTACTGCAAGAAGGGGGAAATGCAGGCATTAAATTCTTAGTACTGGTAGGCTTAACAGATTTTCATGTCATGTCTTATGAGTGTTAGCATGATGCGCATCATTTACTTACACAGATCAGCTGTACCTAAGTTTAAAAATAATAATTATACATTGATGTTGAAAATTACTTTTCAAGTCAGTGAACACAGAGGAAGCATACAACAATACAGACTTTATGAGGGTTAAAGGAAGCAATGAAAATTATAAACTAGAATGACAAAATAACTTATCTAGAGAAACAGCATGAGCTCCCTGCAGTGTCTGTCTAAATGAAACAATATTTGAAATTAATTCTGCTGTAAATAAGTATTTCTACATTCATAATTGTCAGTTACATTGCTATAGCACTGTCACTTTGCACATAAAACCAGATTTACTTTATGACATCTCCACACAGGAACTGAAATGCTATGTAACTTCATAATGGCCAAATCCCTCTGTTATGTATATGTTAAGATCTTTTCTTAAGATCTGAGCCATTTATGGCCAGCAGTAAGTTAAGGTATTCTCCAGCAACAGTCAATGTTTTCAGGCAATACCACTTAAAGACTGCTGATACTTAATATCTCCAAATAAACTCAAATAGCAATTTTGACTTGCAGGAGGCCAATTATACAAAGTAAATGGAACCAAGGCTGCCCTTGGTGTTCGGAAATCACTTTCTTTATATAAAACTGAAAACTCAGGAAAACAATCTTGTTCCAAAAGTTTAGTATATCAAAGATGTCAAGATGATGAAGAACAAGTTTTGACAATCCCTTAAACCACCAGTTTCAATTTATCTTACCTACCAGCCCATGTTCCATCAGACACTGGTTTTATGTGAAAAAGATATCTGGAAACTGAGCTCAAAGACAAAACTGACTTGGAGTTTTGCGACCGAGTGCAAGGAAAGAAGACAATTATTATTTTTGCCCAAGTGCCCAACTATTGCTATAGTGAAGGAAGCTGTGAGTAGAAATTCTAGCTGGCAGGAAAGCTTCTAACCAGCCTGGAATGGAACAAACACTACCTCTCATAAAAGAAATTATAGGGTAAGTAACTAAATGAAAGTAAGATGTCCAGAGTCTTTGTTTCCCTTGCTTTCTTCTCATGCTGTCCATGAAGTTACTGAATTAGCAACCAAGTTCTAAAGCAGAGTACATATGAACCATGTTTATGCTAAAAATACTACTAAATAACGATGCTATAATTAAGTTTAATTTGGCTAATGATAAAAATGAGATAGTTCCCTCCCTAAAAATCAGCTTGATTTTCCCAGCCTTCCTGTCTTATAACTATTTATGTTGTTTTAATATCATTGTAAATCTCAATTTCTTCAGTTTAGTGCATCAGCTTGTTGGGGATCATCACAATTCTTTGTAGTTACTAGTAGTTCTTTAGTGAAACTGTATAAGAGTCCTTTTTCTAAAGTTTCTTTAATTTTCCTTTGGG
>VXAY01006690.1:1254901-1317121 GCA_013399855.1 Oxyruncus cristatus
AAAAAAAAAGGGAGATGCTATTCTTTTTATTTAACACATCATGTCAGGAGAAAAAAATTGTGAAAATCAGAATATATCCTGAAAATGTGTAATTAGCATTGTATGCTCTGAGCATCGTGATCCAAAAAGGGGACCAAGTAATGATTTAGAAGTTATAAAATACCTTATTTTTCATATGTGAAGGTTTCACATCCTCTTAAGCAAAACGGGAGTTTACTAAATACTTTTAAATATTAGCAATACCAAAGGAAAGCAATTGCTTTATTACTGACTAGGTGTTAAATCACACACTTGCTGAACAAGAAAATACTCTAATTCTTTGTCCACATTCTATTTCTGATCTGGCCCAGCACGAGCGGCCACTGACTTGCTCCTGCACCAACCTTCCTAAAATTATCCTTCACAGAAGTTATCACGCTGTCATCATTACAGTACAGAGGCAGATTTAAAAAAACAAACAAACAAAAAAAAAACATACAAGTGCATTGGAAAAGGAAATTAAATAAGGAAAAAAGAGCAGAGCAATCAAATTATATTGGCAGTGTCCCCAGAAGGGCTGGGTGCGTGTTGGTAACACCTGGGAGTACCTGAGCAGGAAAGGCCACTGGCAGGCTGCCCAGCTCTGACAGCGATCACCAGGGCTGTCAGAAAAGCAGCTCCTTCCCCCAGTAACATCACACAGAGTGATGCAATGTTTTCTGAAACCACAGAGTGGAGATGCAGAAAACGGTTTGTTATGAAACTAATCAGGTATTGGGTCACTTTTAAAATAGGACTCGTCCTCTTGTGCAGCACTTAATTAAAACCATTTGCTAACAGAAAAAAAAAAAAAAGGCAAGTTATGAAATATCAAAAACTACTAGCATAGCCTATATATTTTAATCAAGACAAGACATGGTTACTGGTAATAAAATGAGAATTAGGCCAAGCCTCAGATTTTTTTTGCCCTTCTGTAGCATATGAAATTAAAGTAACCACAAAATAGCATATATTGTCTGATCAATATCTGTCTCCTCCAAGCAAGGATCTAGCTTTCAGACACTTCCCTGCATTTGGGGATTTCAGAAACACTCATCCTACTATTTCTTGATTTTGGCAAATGAATTAAGAAAAAAAAAAATCAAGGAAAAAACCAAACCATAATCCATACATTATTTACAATGTTTTAATATTTGACCACAGTGAACTAGTGAGTGAACTGGGTTGTCTCCTCAGTTCTAGCTTCTGACAACACAGTAATCATAACATCCTTACTGCCAGCCAATCAGTATCTTTGACATCAATCTTATCTTTAGCTGCCAGTCAAGGAGAGAATGGGAACATAAAGAAACTCAGATAAACCTTATCAGTGATTTAAATAACACCAAAAAAAGGGAGGAAAACCACCCAGGGAGATAAAAGTACCTCAAGAGGCCTATTGGTAGTAATTAACTTCATCTTTCAAACTTACCAAAAGCATTCTATAAAGATGTCCAAAGGACAATCTACTGTTACAAGCAGATGAAGAGCTTTATTCAAGTGTACATTTCACATCAGGGATATAAAAATTCTCCTGCACAAATGCCATCCATGCAGTCTACTGCAGATGCAAATTAACTTGTTCTAAGGAGTTGTTATCAGATAACTTTTTGCAGGAACAAATTGGAAGCAGTGTTTCCACTATCAATTACTTGCCCAAACATCAGATAAATTCTATTTCTGGGGACCATTAGGAAGGTCTCTGTTACAGTGTGACTCTAAAGTTCTTCACAACTTCTTTTTTACAGAAGTGCTACAAGACCATCCTACCACTCAACTGCAAAGCAGACATCAACCCATCAAGATTTCCCCAATGCCAACCAAAAAGCCTGTGACATCACAGAAGTTTTAACTGAGGGCTTTCATGTCCAATACTGTACTGTAACTACTAGACTCATCTCTCATGTTTTGCTCTCTACTAGAATAAAATTAAATAATACTAAAAGCTGAAAAACCACTTAAATTGTGTTCAAGGGAAAAGCATACTTTCTTGCTTCAGAGATATTAAGCAGCAGAGAGTATTTCAAACATAATTCTCTCTCAAACTTCAGCAAGGGGGAAAAAAAAAATCAAACGCAGGAAATACTGTAATCAAGTTTTAGTCAAATAATATTCAGGTTGCAAACTTAAAGATAATTTGGACATGGAAATTCAGGGGAAAAGTGCTGGTGAGTAAGACACAGTGAGTAACTTCTGCTCACTATGACCCAACTTGCTCATTCTGGAGTTCTATTCATTTTTCTCTCTTCGTTCCATAGCCTCAACGATTTTTAAGTAGCTCGGGAGGAGTCCTGTAGAACTACTAAAAATTAGCTTAACTCAAAAATACAGACTTTAATGTCTGCTTTATTACTGACACCACTTTGAGTTAAACCAACAATGAGCTGTTCTGAAAATTCATCTTTCTTCAAGTAAAACAAGCAAACCTCCCATCTTCATCCTTTAAGATCCCTATGCCCACATCTTCAGCAGTTTGGTTTTTCCTAATAACAGAACAAGAAAATAAGCTTTCATCCCTCTGTACTAATTTTGCTTAATGTTTCACATGGAGGGAAAAGCTCTGGAGCACAGAGGTCAGGCAGTGAGTTCTTTCAGCACTTCTCTGCAGAGACTACACAGCAGAAGGGGGTTGATGACAATAACCTTTCCAAAATACACACCAGAACCCAACTGCTTCCTATCCTTCATCCTTCTTTGTGTGCTCATACTTTTATATGCACATCCCAAAAATTTCTACATTTTTCATGCGCTGAAATTTCTTTTTCATAGGTATTAAGCAAAAACCACAGTAAGCATATCACTCTCATACAAGATGCAAACAGACCTCCAAAATCTGAATTGCAAGTACCCTGTGGGAAATATTGCTGGAACATGAACATTCATTAATTATAAAAACTGATTAAACTTTTCCTTCTTAAAGCCTTAAGGTTATTTTCAAATTCTCCCTTCCCAGAATTGGGTCACCTTCATGCCCTGCTCCCCACTCCCTCCCCTCCAATACATAATTTACTAGCATTAATTACCTTAATTTTAAATAAATTCAAATAAACAGAGCTTGAGGAAAAGTATTCCAGAAACACAAGGACTGCCTCTGGAAACATCAAGGGGATCAGAATCAAGTAAGAGACAAACTAAATCCTTTCTTCTTAAATATCAAGCAGAAACCCACATGGACTTTCGGGACAGAAACTACAATGCTGACTTATCTATACTCACTACTTTCTTGCTGACTGCCTTACTAATAAACTTGGACAAAAATAATCTACAATATCAACTGTCATGAAGTTGCATGGGAGGGAATTTCCTTTTGGTCCATTCTGCACCCCAATCTCCCATCAAAAATGTGACATTTCATACACACAGTCAGGATACAGTACCTATGTAGATGCAGATTTTGATACAACCCTTTGTCCTGAAGTACACAGGTTCTAACAGGGGTCAACACCAGCAGTGTATCTGTCAAGCTCAGAAAGACACAGTTGACAACTAATATTGCTACCTCTGTCCGGAACATCTAAAGCACCCACAGTCATGCCAGACCACCCATTTAGATGACCAATTTTGGATGGACATAGTTTGACAGTCCACAAGGCAATAGTACACCGTGAACAAATGATACTGTGAAAATAATCCACGGGAGTTTAGGCATAGTTCTGGAAGCAGAGGGTGAATAGCAGCTCATTCTACGTCCTCTCTTGAGATGACCAAAAATTACAAAGTGAAAGTACATGAACCAGGCCCATCTGAAGAGCAGCAACACAAAAATTTGGGGAGGCAAGGGGAGAAAGTTTAATTTTTGCCTGCCCATTTTTCTAACCAAAATTGTGACCCTAAGAGAGAATGACAAAGGAGTAAGAAGCTGGTAAGAAAGAAACCAGCAGCTGAAAGTCCACTGCTAAGACCCAAAATATTAAAAAAAAAAAAAAAGGAAAAAAAAAATCTATGCAGCCAGCATGGCTACAAGCTCATCACTTCTACTTGCCTGTAAGTTTGAGAAGGTAGCTGAAATAGATAGATCGAGAAGAGAAAAGCGGAAAAGCGACAGTATTAAGGACTATGGAAAAATGGAGTCAGTTCTGCCAGTGATGAGCAATTAATAGAACAAGGGAGTACAATCATACTAAAACTATTTCCTAATTAAAATAATTATATTAGCTGGCCTTTAAGGAAATTTATTTATAGCAAGTGTGACAAGCTATTAAGGATTCAATTTAGATCAGAAGTCTAAAATTATGTCTTTAGGTATGGGGTGGAAGTGAGCTGCTGTCAAGCACAATAACTCATCTCGGATTAGAGTAATTTGTCTCTGGCAAGGAACAAAACTGGAATTATTCTGCTAAGATTAGAATTCAAGTAACTTCTGCGTATGTGGACACACGTAGATTGCAAAGCATGACTGATACATTCAACAAACTATTGAATTATCTGTCGAATGGCACTTGATTTGTAGCAATTATAACTTAAAGTTTGTAGTATATACTAAAACACACAAGGTTCTCACAGTTTTATTTTTCCTATATTTAAATATCCCTAAAAACATCTGGAGTCTCTCACCCCTGAAAATTTACGCGGATTTTGTGGGATGTCAAAATGTCCAGAACCAGCATATTAAAAGACTGAAATCTCCACACTGATCTACCTAAAAGGCACAGAGTTTTAGAGGTGAGGAAGGAAAAAAAAAAAATCATTAGAAAAATTCCTAAAAGTTTTTTTAAGTTCTGAATTTTCATCACCAAATGTAGCAGAACAGTTGTTTAGAGTGGCAGATTAGGATCAAACAACAGGCATCCCAAAGTCCTAATGTGAAATAAATAGTTTGGACTTGCTCTTTCTAAACACAAATATTCTGTTTGTGCAAAATGCTTCTCCCGCCACGTAATTTGCTCATCAGGTTAGTCCTAAAGCATAAATACACTTTGTATTTTACAAAAAGATCTCTTGGAACTAGGTCAAAGGTATTGAAAGTGCACTAAGAGTTTATTGCCAACAACACTCAGCAGAAACGCTAGTTTATGCCACTCAGATTTGGTAGCCCCTATACATGTATACTGCAATTACTGCAACCCACAAAAGTAGTCGATAATTTTTTTTTTAAGAATTATTTTAATCACATACCAAGAGGTACAGCAGTGTGCTAGAAAATAAGATATGTTATGAATTCAAGGAAAAGTCATTTCACTGGCATTTTTAAACTCAACTGTTGTCATCAGCATTTCTCATCCAGCAAAGGATTTTCTCATTAGATTTCCAGTTCTTGTCTGCTCCATAATCCTAAACCCTTGCCTCCAGATACTGAAGGCCATTTGATTCACCTTTTTGATACCGTTTCATTCCTCAGAGGCTGCTATTTTCCAGGAGCAAGATTTTCTCTGTAAGCCCTAAACGTCATTCCATTCAAAGTGCTGATGTACATTTTTCTTCTGCCCCATTGTTATCTACAGTGATTTATTGATGTAATTAATTTTTATTTAGCAATTCATAATCCAGGGATTACTTTAGTATGCAAGGGTATCCTTTAGCAATGTGGGAAACTCATTTGCTACCACAGACAACAAAATAGAGTTCTGCTGATAGCAGTACTATATGAGATAATCTACAATTCTGAACTTGTTAGTATCACCTGGAGTGCATCATACTGCTTAATTAATTGACAATTAATAGACATTATCCTCCAAAGGAGACCAGTTCTGCAGACCACTAAAAATTCAAGTCTGCTTTGCAGCTCAGAATGGAAAGACCACATAGGGCTACAGGAATGTTTTCTTTTTCTTTTTTTCACTAGAAGCAAAGGGCATTCAGAAATCCTAATTTTTATAACAGAAAAACAAAATGGACAGATATGACAACATCATAGGACTGCAAAGGTTTTATTCTATGTTTCCTTGTGATCTTCCTGGAAAAAAAAAAACAGCAACAACAAAACAATCAAAAAAATCAATAAACCACAACAACATTATTTCAGTCAACTACTAAGTGGATGGAATTGGTGACTAGACATATCTGACAAATTCAGTAATATATCAGGCAGTAGGAAAAGCTGTAGCCGTGCTGCTTCAAAGAGCCCAAATTTTCAATGGCCTCTATTACCTGTTCTGAAAATGTTACCATCTGACTATCATCCACTATCTCCTTTTACAGCAATTGGGTATGTTACCTGAGCTTGACCTCTCAGGCATTTCCTTCTTACCCCTTCTATGTTGTCTATATTTTCACAGTGATAAGACATGTCAAACAACATGATACCACTCCCATTCCCATGTATGTCGATAGCAAAAAGCTGGCACCAACGTTTAGTCTACTTTTGTCACATTATCTGCAGAGCTGTTACCTAATAAGCCTATGGGTAAACTAGGTTTAGCTCTGAGCAGCTCTCAAAAGTGCTTTAGTCTATGAAAACTGCATGTAGAAGGATTGAGAGAGAAAATTTCTACTACCAGTTGTGGTTCTGACAGCTTCAATATGCAACTCAATGGACAGCAACAAGTTATTCCATATACGTCAAATAAAAATGTATGATAGGTTAAATATTCTCTGAAGGTGTATCTGTTAGATTAAAATTAATCATTGAATCATTAGATGAAACTTTCAAAATACCTATATTTAACTGTTTAAATACATTATAAGGCAATTATTCTTATGAAGTGTACATATCCTCAGATTTATCTTTCCACAGCGCTGTTAAGGGTTAAAGATTTCACTAGGCACTTCAACCAGCTATTAGTGCACCACTGTCATGAAATTAGCACCACTTAAATCAGCAGTCTGCTTACCTAACATTGAATACACATACAACAGTACACAAAACAACTGCATTAACGGTTCTTGAATTTTAAGGTATTTGATAATTCAATAGCACATAATCTAAACTGAAAACATTTTTCAAACGTATAGAATAGCCCCTCCCCAAGTAACATAACTTAAAATTTTTCCATATTGCTTTTCAAATACCACAGTGAAAACAAGAGTAGTAACAATGACCTCTGCTGAAAGATTTCAGTTCTAATTTAAATTGATCTGATCCAAGAAAGAGAGGAAGAACATGCATGCCCTCTCTACACTTAGATCAGGAAGACTGAGAGCTCCGAGTTTATTATGACAGTCCAAAAGCACTTTATTCTACAGTATTGGAATGAATTCTTAAGTCCCTCCATTTTATTTAATCAAAGCAAAGAATTCATTTTAGATTTGTGTGGTTCATTCATCAGACTGAATTAAATTTTTGATAAGACACAGTTTAATTTTTTATAACATAATGATCTGCAGTTTAATAGCCCTTTCACTTGCTTCTCCTTTGTCTTCCACATTTTCATGCTATCAGGCAGACTGAAGGGCCGAGGCACTGGAGAAAGCAAAATATGAGCTTCTTTAAGATACAGAATATTTACAAAGCTTCAGATTAATCATGAATATTCACAAAGCAGTAAGCCAGCACATACTATATTCTTATTAGGATCAAAACACTGAATCCAGGAATCAAACTTTTCTGAAGGTATATACAGATTTAATTCTGAGGAACTATGCCTCAAAACTCCAGACACAAAAAATTATTCTCTTACCTAGAATCCCACCAAAAGATTATGAGAACCCCTTTCTACAGACATTTTTGTATGAAATGCTTATTCCATCAAGAATAAGCATTTAGGAAAACTAAATTGTTTTTTCTGAACTTTCTTCATGAAACAACCTTTGTCTTCTACTGTTTCTTTTATGTTTTGTTTTATGAAAAGTCCACAGTCTTTATTCCTGAGACATCAATGATCAAAGAGACTGCACTGGAACGAAGAGTTCCTGCCTCCTGCCCTATCAATCAAATCTATACTACAAAGCCAACTCTAGTTAATGTGTTATTAGTTAACATGCAAAAAATGCAAGTTTACTTTTGATTTTCATGCCAGAAGTCAAGAAAAAGCAAATAGTCTCCCAACTCAAAACAATTTTTCTTGAATAGTATATTTGTTGTAGCTACAGTCAAAATAGCCTTTTTATCTGGCATCAGGAAGAACCAGCAGAGGTAAGGGTGTCTGATTTTTAATGATGAGCTTCCAGTTTCATTAGCCGCCATTCAGCATTTATCTAATTAATTTGCCCAAGTGTTCAAAAAGCACTTGAAGATTTGTCTTTTTTTTATTCACATAGTCAGCAGGTATTTACTTTTTCTTTTTTTTTTTTTTTAAATTGTAAGCTATATTAATGACATATGCAAAAAAAACTTTAAATCCCAGCTCCCCCAAAATCTTTCACAGAATCATTCAAGCTGGCCAGCAACTGAAAATGTGACCTTGTCCGAACTCCTAATTAAAACAGGGGAAATACTGAATTTGAAACAGGTTGCTTTGTCCAAGCAGGTCTTCAAACATTGCTCCCTGCCCTGGATGGTGCTCCCCCTCTGTTTCTCCAGAAGTTCTTGTCAGAAAATATAGTGGAATATGCAGTAGCCGCTGACTGCTTTATGAAGTAGGTAAGTTAACACAATCATTTTTTTCATGCTGACTCAATTTATCACAAAGCTAATAAGAGGACCTAGTTATGTCTCAAGTTCATGCATTTCTTTATTCATTTTATCATTTAATAGTAAGAAAAACAGTCTTTCATGAGCTCGTGCTGTTAATGGAATTTAAAACGTAGTCTCCATGTAATCTTCTCACTAAGCTAGCAACTGGTTTTTTTCTATTTTCTTTAGTCCATTAAAGCTAAAGAACCAGCTCCAGAGAAGAGCAACCAGGCAGGTGAAGGGACTTGAGCACAAGTCCTATGAGGAGAGGCTGAGGGAGCTGGGGTTGTTTAGCCTGGAGAAGGCTCAGGGGAGACCTCATCGCTCTCTACAACTACCTGAAAGGAGGTTGTAGCCAGGTGGGGGTTGGTCCCTTCTCCCAGGCAACCAGCAGTAAGACAAGAGGGCATGGCCTTAAGCTGTGCCAGGGGAGGTTTAGGTTAGATATCAGAAAGAAATTCTTTACTGAGATGGTAATCAGGCATTGGAATGGGCTGCCCAGGGAAGTGGTGGATTCACTGTCCCTGGAGGTTTTTAAGATGAGGCTGGACGTGGCACTTCGTTCCAGAATCTAGTAACTGCGGTGGTGTTGGATCAAGGGTTGAACCTGATGATCTCAGAGGTCCTTTCCAACAGGTCTGATTCTATGATTCTATCTGTCTGCATCTGTGAACGATTCAGAGAATTTGCCAGGTTTCCCAATACAATAATGACAGACCATGCTGGTCTCCAGTACACAAGGCCCACCATACTGGAGCAATATCTGAATGTAGATACAATATGTTCTATAGAAAAAAACAAACCATTCCTATAAGCAACTAAAAAGCTACTTTGGCACCGATAGTTACTCCGTATCATCAGCATAATACTACACATGAAACCAGCACTCTCATAAAAGAATCAACCTATCTTGTATTACACAAATACACATATTTCATATTTAAACATTTTTGTACAAACATTTCAAAAGGTAATATTTACATTTAGCAGAATTAATTCCTACTGACTATAGCCTTCTAATAAGTCATAGTTATGAGTTCTACCTTCAAGAATAGATGAGCATGCCTGTCATTGTTCAACCCATCCCAACATTTAGAAAACACAAAAGTGAATCTCACTTGAAAAATATAGTATGCCATAAAACCGATATTTATCTTCTGCTCTGAACTGACATACCCGGTGGAAGTCACCACAAAATTCTAAGAGCAAACCCCTCAGAACTGCAAATCCAGATCTGGAACCCATTGTTCCTTAAATTTGAAGTGTTGAACTGTAACGTTTTGAAGCTAGGCACCTTTTGAAGTTGGCCAGAATTCAAGAGGTATTTTCATGCATTCCAAGCTGGACAGATTTTAAACTGATATATACGATGTTATGGATAGTTAGGAACAACTAAGTTGCTGACCAACTTATAAAAAAAGGCAAAAGATACCTTTTCTACCTTTTAAAAACCGAGGTCAAACATTTTTAAATACACCACTATGTTCAGATACAAGTATAATAACATGCTCACCTTTCCCCCTCATTGGCATGTTAGAACTTTAAAAAAGTAATTTTA
Organism: Oxyruncus cristatus; assembly: GCA_013399855.1. NCBI lineage: Eukaryota > Metazoa > Chordata > Aves > Passeriformes > Cotingidae > Oxyruncus > Oxyruncus cristatus. Next base: position 1,264,969 of record VXAY01006690.1, read on the forward strand.
GAGCTCTTAAGCATAAATTCATTGATTCCAGCACAGGCATTGAGATTTAAGTCAATAAAAACTATATTTGAGAAAACATGTCATCCAGAATGAACAAAGAACTGCTCGAGACAACAGTGATTAGAATTGCTTGGGTATGATGTCAGAACTGGTAGATTTGACTGGTTTTGAACTTAGATCAACGCAATTTATACATTTTACTTGGGCTAAAACAGAAAATGAACCAAAAAAAAAATCTACAGAAGGAATAAGAGGTGCTATTTCTTAGGATTCAATACAGAAAAACATTCCCTTGTGGTAATCACTGTACTCAAGTACCGACAGGAAATGTGCGCATCTATGAACCAGGCAAGTCTCTGGCCATCAGGAGACATTAAAACCTCGGATAAGATAAATGCATGTTCCCTTAAAAATAATTCATCTTTAATGGATTTGTTTCCAGTAATGAGAATACTTGGGGAACATCTTATCACTAAATACCGATAAACAAACACCTAGAGGAAAGAATTGCAGATGCTCAAATTCACTTGGGTCAGCAAAGCAAGGTGACCCATCCACAGAGAAAAAATGGCAAAAAAATATACGCCAGACTAAAGCACAACATGCAGTAGGATGTTGTCCTTATATTTAAAATACAGGATGGTGGTTTTTTTTCCCCTAAAAAAACCCCAAACACAACACACCCCTTATCCCCCACCCCCTCCAAAAAAACCAAATACAACAACAGAAAGCAAAAAAAGCAACACAAAACAGACAACACCCACAATTCAGTTATTCCTGCAAACCTCTTTCACCTCATAACAAAGCATGAAGGCACAAGAACAAAACCACAAGTAAAGTAACATAGATTTTCTTACTTTTTTTTTTTCACAAGATATCCCACAAAGGAATCTTACAATTTGCAATATACAGGGTAGTTCTGCATGTAGTATTTCATCACCTAGGTGCACATCTAAACAATGTCCTTCCTAACACTGCCTGCATCCATTAAAATGTCCAGCAAATCTTTCCCTACACTCTCAAGGTGGGAACTAGAAAAACATACTCAGGCGCTGATGGAGAGGTTAAACCTCGGAAAGGTGGCTGTAATGACACTGGGGCAGTACAGTCTGTGGTTTGCATATCAGTGTCAGATAAGGCTGATGCTGTTTGGTACATCCAGGAAAAAAAAAAAGCATAGCAATGGCTCAGATTTACACAGTTTTAATCCCATATAATTCCCCAGTAGGCCTCATGCCTGTTGGTTCTTATTGGTTGGCTCCAGGTTTCCCAAGGCATGTAGCCAGTAGGAAACATTAGACAAAAGGACTTAGGTGGCATTAGGTGGTATTTAGGCTGGGCGAATCTGGGCCACACTATGCTGTCCCTTTTCTGAAAGCCCTGAACACTGCCAGTGTATTTTGACCAGCAAATAAGTAACAGATAGATTACTGGAAAAGAACTACATCCAAATAACACATCATACCCTTCTTACCACATACAACCAATGCCTGGTTTTGATATAAATCTTCAGTTTCTCCAACAGCAACGGGTTTACAGAAGGTTCATGGCCTGTAGTCCAGTGGGATATGAGGGAAACATACGGTTCATAAACTGGTTTTTTCCTCTCTGATTTAGCCTATGTGAAACAACACTAAAAATTGCTGATCTGTGACATTCTGCTTGAGTTTCTGCCCTCTTCTTTTGCTTAACTAAAGGATTCAATCTATCTGAACTGTTATTATTCAATTACTGTAATACCAAAAAAAGGCATCAAACACATAGTCAAGGAAAACTGGTGATATATCTCCAAGAAACCTAAGAGTAAAAAAGGAATTTGATTAAGTTTCATTATAATTCTTATACTACATCCCCACTCACTTTTGCTTCTCTACTTCCTAGCTAGGTTAGATATGTAGTCATATACAGAGATATATCAATTTATTTTCAAGTATGCCCAGAAATAAACCCCAGCCCAATAATTAAATCAATTTTTTCATAATATTAAAGATAATCATAGCTGAAAAATGCATTTAAAAAAATCTCCTTAGACTCAAAAGAACTATTTTTCTGGTCCTTCACACATGAAGTTTGATAAACCTGTTTTTTAGGAAAGGTGGGAGATTTAACAGTAATGCTGTAGTGGTCTCCAGACTGAGGTGTTCAAGCCAACCCACTGCGGTATTGGAAGAAAATACTAGAACTTCATCAACAAACATATATAATTTATAAATAAATAAGCATATATTGGAGATACATGCTCAGAATTACTTGTTTCACCGACGAAGTTTGGACGTCACCCTAGTTGATCCTCCAAGTGATTTTGGGGCATGTTTTTCAGATACTCTTCCCCAGGTAGCTAAGTAGCAAACTGAGTGAAAAAGTAAGACTCTGCCTTGACACTAGATTCTTGCAGACCTTCTAAGCTTTATGGACAAAACACTTCACTGAAAGAGGAGGTAGGTATTTTCACATTAAAATGCTTTCCATTACCACGAAGTAGGTAATAATTCAAGCATCCACAAGACCCTTCTTCTTCTTTTAAGGCAACACCTCTATTTTACTTTGCCAAACTTGAAACCCGCCCAGCTTTATTGCATTCAATAATTAATGCATTTTGATCTTACATTTTGGTGGATTTCCTGCTAAGTCAAATCAATTATTTGAGAAACAAATCAAAAATCTCAAACTTGTCTTAGGTATACTGACAAAGTCTCTATAAAATTGTACATTATTATACTTTTTAACTGAGTTCGAAGCTTCCATCATTTATACCAATATTTTTAAAATTTTAAGTAGATTCATTTAAGTGCAAGTTAATATTCACATTAATTACATGACCAAATCTGAATAAGTGATACCTACAAAGAGCGACTTTTAAATTGAAGTCTGTGCAGTAAGACAGATGACCATGGATAGTAACAAGATCTTAAAAGACCTAGCAGAGAGACTACTGAGAAATGTAAATTCTTGGTTTTGGAAAACCTCTACCACACTCAATAGCATGGATGCTGTTGTATTGTACAGCATTCTATATCAACTGAACTACAGAAAAAGGGTTTAAAATTATAAAACTGAGAATCCACGTAGACAGATGAAATGGTTTTTTGTGACAATTTTACTATATAAAGAAAGTATCAGCAGCCTTCGTTAACCTACTGCAACTCCATTTGGGATTGGAATTATTGAAATTAGAGCATGTATTAATGGGTAATGATATGTCGGTACCATTTTGTGCTTTTCCAGAGATTCATTTTCAAGGTAGAGAGAAGTTGCCTGTCATCTTCATCTATGCCAACTGTCCAATTTAACAGTCAAGAACAGAAACAACTTCAATTCCTTTAAGGAACATTTAGACAACACTTAAAAACAAAACATGTCACAATTACAAGATTTTCTTAAGTTACCTTTCTTTGATCCACAAAATAGCATTAGTGATATTGAAAAAAAACTTTAACTAGTCAATACGTACCAATACCATAACTTAAACCCTTAGATTATACAAACAGATTAATTTTACTTCTCAAGGTAAAATAAAATAAACTCAGAAAGATGAAACTGTACTGTATGACAAAACTCCATAACCTCAACACTAATCCTCAGGTCTTAAAACTCAAGCATGTTGAAATACAGGACACGAAAAAACAGTAAACACGATTAAATTAAATATAAATTTTGAAGATATTTCAGCTGATCTCCCTTACTCCTTATTTCTTCAAAATAGCTCTAGTTTTACAAGTTCATAATTATAATCTCTCCTTTGGCCAAACTCCCTGTATGGTGGAAAAGCAGATGAAGTTTGCAAAACTGATCGGTGACTTGAAGAGTTAGCAAATCAAAGAACACAGGCCATACACAAGAAACTTCATCAAAAACCTATGGATTTAGAGAATAGTTACAATTATAAATTAAGGGAAAGGGGATAGAGCAACTTCTGTATTTGACTGTTTTTAAGCTTAGAACACGTTTTTTCTGTATCTTCCACAACAGCTTGAACACAAGAGTCATTTGAAGGACAGGCACTAGAAACTGCCAGAGACTTGAACCTTTCAGTCATCAGTGTTGATACAGTTAGCATCATCTGTTAGCTATTTAGTAGCTTGAGATATTTAATAAATCTCTACAGCTAATCACTCTAGGCCACAGAGAACAACATGCACTTTTGCTGTAAACTTCTGTGGAAAGGCCAAGAACCAGAGGAATGAGGAAATGTAATGATCTTCACAGTGCCTCAGGAGGTGTCTCTGCAGCACGGCTTGTTCTCACAAAGGACAAGTTATATTGCATTTCTCTTTGCAATACAAATTTTGTAGTCTAACAGAAGCCACTCCTGCTAACACCAAGTCAGACAACTTTCATGGCGAAGAGATCATTTAAACAACAACAGAACATTTGAAGACTGAAGTGCAGGGACAAGAGGCGTAACTTTGACTTTCTGTTTATTAAGCAAGCTTATTGGTCTTACCCTGTCCCATTGTGCCAGCTAATTACACCTCAGGACAGCAGCAAGCAATTTTATATGAGTCCCATATTCACATTTCATTAGTCTCCACAGTAAATAACTGGTAGACAACTCATAAGATATAACCACAATAAATCTTACTTTCAAATACATTCAAACAAAAGTGAAATCTTGATATCATTTGGAACACTATTTAACAACTATTTCTTTGAATGTGATAACAAGCAGAGTAATCCAATAGGTGCAAGTGGCCTTTGATGACACTGTTTAATTTTCTAGAGACAAGGTAGGACATGGAGCAAGGCAAGTGATGAGCTTGGCACTTAGCAAGTAATGGATACCATCAATCAATACTGGCTACATCTTTCTTTTTAATCAGTCGGGATGTCAGATGTGTCACAAAATGAAAGAGTTACAGGTGGGAGAGGGATCACATTGTCACACTGTTGAGAGCTTCAGCTTTTGTTTTAGCAAAAGTCTTGGTCTCCTCAACCCTCACAAGCAATAATGGAAAAGGATCTGTTGCCAGAGTACACAGTGGATACAGTAGTGACTACCACACGGCTTGCAAGATTTTGACTTTTGCTAACTGACAAAAGAAGCGGTGAGACTGAAATTCCATCCTTCTGCGTTTTCCTCATTAGATTAAAGGTCCCCTTAACAGGTTTAAAAACATACATCTCAGTGCGTGATCTATACAACTGTTAAATGACCTAACAAGCACCAGCCCTCCCCTCCTCCCCCTCCCACCCTCCAAAAAAAACCCAAAAAACAAAAACTTAATTAAACTCTAGATTTCAATCAAATATTTAAAAATATGCATGACCTGAGTTTTAGTACACTGGAAAACCTTCACCTACAAGCAGAAGCATAGGAAGATAGTATTTTCCAGTTAGTACCTTAGCACATTGGTCCTCTGTGACTGCCGCGTGGGATATTCTCACACACACACCCCACCAGCAGCACTTACGTTAAGTCTATCTACACCCAAAAAAACCAAAATTGCAGATGCAAAAACACATTTTCTACCTCTGCATCTCACTGAAATTCATATAATCTGTTTTCTCAAGATGTTTTAAGTTTATATACAGACAGTGCCAAGATGAGAGCTGTCTCAGCCCTAGAGAACTAATTACAGAATGAATAAACAGGTCATTGAATTTTAATTCTGGTTAGACTTGTTGTATTGTCTCAAACCACAGTTTATACTCTTACCCTAGGCATACAAAACACTTCAAAAAAACCACGAACGTAAATACAGCTATGGCTACAATTTTTTCAGTTACACCAGGAACTGCAGCTTCTATAGGTCCTGCAGTAAATTGATGCCAAACCTTCAAACGTTTGTTTTGTCATGGAAAGTTGTTCAAATACTAGCAAATTACCCTTCTCAGTTATTTCTCAAGTGTGCTTTTTCTTTAAGCAAAAATGCATTAGAAACAAGAGTATGGTATAACTAAACATCATTCAAACTCTGAAGACTGGATTTTTCAATCAGACTTCAGTTTTAAAGTTCTCCTATTACACAGAACAACGTTGGCTCACATTAAATACTCAAGTTTACCATGATTTGCAGAAATAAAATAACCACAAAAATATGATAGTAGTATATAAGAAATATTTAAAATGGCATTTAAAAACGTGGTATGTACTGAAAAATTGTGCCTGGTGGCACACTAAAACATGACCAAGTTATTGCACTGCTGCGGTTCTCTGTTGACAGCCAGATATAACTCTAACAAACACATACTCGGTCTTAGACGTACTGCCTCTGGCTAAAGCAGATATAGGTTAACACACAGCAAATTTAGGCAGCCAAGCAGAAATCATTCCAGAAGTTAAAATAAATCAGTAATTAAGTGACAGTTTTCAGAACTATAATTTTAGTTCTCATTTCCTTTTTTTCTAAGTACTTTGTGGGCTGTTATTTTGAGGTGGCTATTAACCGCTAGGTTATTTTTAATGTCCTGCATGTGACAGATGTCTCTGGAAGAAAAGGCAGCTGAAGGACAACAAACTCCTTCTCCAAGAAACGTTTTACGCCCAGTGTTACTGTGAGGATCAACCCCAAATATCCTCCAATAAACTCAGAAGTCACAATGACAACTTCCACATAAAGACCTATTTAAGACCACTGCTCTTTTTCTTACTAAAGCAAGCCTGTATCTGCAGGACATTTAACCTTAAAGAAGGAAACATGTCTATGCTGGAAATGCACTACTAGAGGGATCTTATCTGAAATTGGGACAGGCGATAAGGAAACTGGAGCTAATGGGTATCCTGCAGAAAGAAATCTGTAACTGCTTTTGGTTTTAGTGTCATTAAAATAGCAAGAGGGACCACCACACAGCCTCTCAGGTCATCAGTTTTCCTGAGCAAGTTGCCAGATACCAAGTAATGGCTATGGAATAAATGAGGAAAAGGGACAAGATAGAAAAAAAGCTCTCTGTAGTAGAAACAGTAGGAATTGAGTTATTCCTTACAGTCTGTATCATTGATATTGTTGAAGAATTTAATTCTTACAAACTGGGTCTGCGAGATGTACACATTTCTGAAGATACCAGATAAATTTCACGGTGAAAAGATGTGATCTGAGTGGAACAATGCAGCCCCTGTCTGTTCGACCCAGGAAAAATAAAAAAAAATTTTGACCACTTCATAGTAAAAAGTGGATTCTTTACCAAACTGCTCAAAAGAGAAGTAATAACCAGCCTTGTAGGGCTGAGACAGAAGATCCCTTTCTCTGAGTCAACATCTGGGCCTGGAATGAACTGAAGTTTGAAATCTTCCATGACATACTAAGGAGTATGTTTGCACCACCGTGAGGAAGTTCACCCTTCTCTGAAAAGCCTCTTCCCTGCATTGGCATCGCTACACTGGTACCACAGCCTGAGTTACATTTGGGTCAAAGTGAAAGGATAGCTAAGACGTGATGAAAAACACAGCCCATCATTACTTTTTTTCAAGTAGGTTACATCAGCCCTTTTGGATGTTGCTGAGGCAGAATGTACAACAACAGGTGCCAGAGAAATCCATCTGTACTCCTTGCAAGTGCCAAAACACACAGAACTGGAAAATGTTGCTGCAGACACTCTCGGGTCAAAAATGACCACGGAAGACAAACTGAACCACCAGCCAAGGAATCTATTAATTTATGGCAGCAGTTCTGGTTTTGTCCCAATTAGAAATAAAAGGCCAAGTTTCTTAATATCAGTATGTAGTTGCCAGGTATTTGTTATTATATCGATGAAATATACAAGTTAGATATTATTACAGTTGCTTTGCCTAGTAATAGAGCAAGACAGTCACAGAAAAGATGGGCAAAAGTTCCAACTTTTTCTTGGATCCAGATGTACTAAAGAGATAAGAGACTTACTATCAACATAAACATCAGTGGGTGAATATTTCCTTAGAAATTGTTCCTGCTTTTAATTCTGATCAGGCGAAACTAATTCAATGCCACTTTCCTGTGGATCACTTTGATTTATTTGACTGACATAACATGGACTTCAAACTCTGGGTATTTATATAACTGGAACCCAAAGGATGAGAAAACTTACTGCTGCCCATATCAAGGATAACGGAAAGAGGAGGGGAGGAGGAGCTTACTGAGCCTTCAAGTCAGACTTGCTATTGGTCTGCCAAACAGACTAGCAATTATTAGACATTTAAGCCACTTATTGAGAGTTTAGCAACTACTTTCACCATTCACTTATTGGCCCTGATTGTAATGGACTTTGCAAAGTAGTCTTCCTTAATCATTTTTTGAAACAATTTTGTTTTATCCCATCTTTTATTCATTCATTCATTATAAAAGTCCAAATTACTCGCTATACGGCAGCAAATGAGCACACATTGTAACAGGAGTATGGCTGCTGCACTTTTACAACACCCTCGACTTCCAGAAAATGGTAAAACAGGAGCATCTTAACTCAGAGGAGTTCTTAATATCACAGAATTACAGCAAGGACTCCCTGTTATTCAATAACAATGACACTTTTATTTAACCTATGGGTTATAAAACTTGGCAAATGTAAAAGTGGAACTAAAGACTTCTCAGTCAAGGATTAAGAACTCAGTTTTTGCAGCTGTGTATAGAATGCTAGGAAAGTATTTCTGTCTGGACTTATATGAAAAACTTGGAGGTGGCAGCCTGTACATATTTTATCAAACACCACATGAATCTTAAGATGCAGCAAGACAGTCAGCCTGAAGGCTTAAAAATGTTGCCTAGCATTTGGGATAAACTTAGAATTACATTTTTGCCTCAACCAAGCTACCTTACTTTTTCAGCACTTACAAACTCCTTCTATTGCTTTCTAGTGATGATTGAGGTATAAATTCTATGTATAATTCACTTTAGTTTTGGAATCTCTAATTAGACTGTCAGACACAGGTGAAAGAACATGATTTAAATCCTAACGACTCTTCAGGTCAGTTTAGACTTTGTTGAACAAAAATTCTGAAGTTTTTAAGGTGGTCTGGAAAGCCTTTTATTCATGGAGAATAAAACATAAATAGTGACTTTCTATATCATTTTCTCATTTGAGATGGAAGAGACAAATGATCATGTGACTACATATCAAGAATCTTTGAATTTCACTTCAGTCTGACATGATGTCCTTCAGTAAACTTCTACATCTTAACAGTTGAGACATTTATTTGCTTACTTGCTAATTTTACAGAGTTTGTTTGCTTGGCGAGTTTGGTTTAGTTTTTGTTTGTTTTTGAAAACAGATTAACCTGGTTGTACCAGAAAAGAATAAATTATAGGTGAGCAAGCACAAATTCCCCATTCAGATGATGTTTTGAAGACAGAAATGGCTAGGTAATGCGTCCTCAGATGACACAACAGGGAAAATCTTACTTTGTAAGGATGTTCACGTGATGTAAAACTGCATGAGTCACAATGCACAATGAGTTTTTTATTTTGGGATAGCCTCAGGGATATTGCAAATGAATTAAAGCCATTTCTACTTTGCACTCTCATACACCTTTTCTTTCTTCCTTCTCAAAGTAATTCCTGCTACAATTTTGACCTAGCAGAATTTGTATCTTAGTTCAGCAGGACCTAAATATTACCTCCAGATCTCAGAACACTATAAATGTTCCCACTATTCATTATCTGCCATTAAAAGCTATGGAGGACTCTTAGATGTTCTGGATAGCCCTGGCAGCAGAGCCACTTCTCACTCTTTGTTGAAATCCATTCTCGCAGTAATAACTGTTCACAGAGGAAAGCATAGGACAGTCTGAAGTTTTAAATATTCTTCCCTAGTAGAGCTTCCTCTCATTACCCCAAAATCTCAGCTGATTCCAGCTTTTTCTTTAATTTCAATAGCACCTTGGGCCCTCCCTTCTCTATTTCTGTCCTTTTCACTTAATTTGGTTCTCAGCTAGATATGTGAATTGACACAGAAGTTTTTCCATTGCTGGCAAAAATCTGACAGTCTAGGATTATTCCCCAAGTCCTGAAACAAATTTTCCTCAATTTAAGTTCCCATTTTTAGCATAGAAAAAAGATAGAGATTACATTTAATAACATATCAAGCAAGTACATACTTGTTGATTTCCTTCACAGAACTACCACTACAATAATTGTTTTCAAGACCAACTTTATGCAAGAGAAGACTGCCTTGTCATGCCTTAAGTTTTTTCATTAAAATCAATTAAATAAAGAACTTATTTGCTAATACAAGGGAACTTGATATATTTTTGCAAGAAATCTGAAGTTAGCAACAAAATACAGACCAATTACATACAGGAACACGGTGAATGCATTTCAGGAAAAGGATAGTACACTGAAAGAGCCCTGAAAGGGTTTTGACTCAGTACATCTTTCTGTTTTCACACACCCTTGTTTTCCCACTTCTGAAATGTGCTCTTGGTTTTGGGGTCAGAGGAGCACTTCATTTTATGGGACAAGGGAAGTGAGAGAAATGCAAAATTATCTAAGGCGTTAAAGCAGCTTAAAAACACATAATGCCACATGCTGCTTTCAATGCCTTCGATCTGTTTAAAGGAGGAGGTGGACAGAAAAAAAAAAAGAAAAAAAAAACACACAAGAAAAAAAAATATTGCGAAGGAAAACAAGAAGTCTTGGTGAAATAGTGAATCAGAATGAATATTTGATACAAGCTTTCAAGGAGGACATTTGTAATATTTAGGACCAAAGATATGAAACTCAAGACGACCTTTCAGAAAGATACACATACTGGTGGAGTTGATGTTATCAAGTGCATAATTTACTCTTGATGGTGAATGGTTACAGCCCTGCAGTAGCTTTGGACAGCTGTTTCTATCGGTGTAGCTGAAAAGGGAGAGGGGAGGAGAAGCAGAACAGGCAACCAAATACAGTAACAGAATGGCTGCAAGCACAAGCATGTACAGCAAGGCACCTCAAGGCACAAACAAGAACAAGGCTGCCCCATGAACCTTCCAGGCTAAGACCTTTCCACATTGACACAAACTGATCTTTTACCACGTTACTGAGTTTCCACAGGCGGTATTAAGCACAGGCAGAGCTGCCCTTTGAAAGGCCTTTCCTCGAATTATTCTATTCGCGTTAAACTGTCATCACTAACATTCTCAGTTGTACTGATATCTAGATATATATGGCTAATCTTGGCAAAAAAAATATCAGACAACAGCTGTAAGAGGTGATATAATATTAGGAATAAATGCATCTTGTAGTTCTAAGCAACAAAAAGACTCTAGCCTCAGGAATTTACTGGAGAGGAGCTAATATTGCACACACTGCATGTTAGAACTGCACTGATAGCCTATATTTTATTTCTTCCCTCTTAGGAAAACACTGGAAGATTAAAATATTGAACAAATACTGCTAAAGTTTTACAGAACAGATCTTTCTTTAGTCCTTGGAAAAAGAAACAATCACCCTTTTTTTTTTAAATACAATTTTTGATTATTTCACAGGGACATTCTATTTTGTTCGTAGACCCAAGCAGAGCTTCATTACTAGACAAGAATGTTACTCTCTGATCCAGACTAACATGCAGAGTTTTTAAATGCAATCATTTACAACCTACTACACACACCAAGATGAATGCTGAGGAGTTTCAGCTAGGAATGTACATTGCAGGGCCTTTGACATCTTTTGAAATTGGATGTTTAACTGCTCTCAAATATCTGTTTACTACTCATTACCTATCTTGCATTACTGACAAGGTTCGGGAGCTGAAGCATCCCAGTTCTCTCTACTGTATACAGACTTATCAAATAAACTGCATGATGTCTCAGGTAAGGACTTTGACCCAAACAGCATTTCTGGTGCTTGTAACTGAATAACTGATGGACATTTGCTTGTGCAGGCACTTACAGACAGAAATTACCTAGCACAGGGGGCAAAACACAAGCTTCAAACACCAGGGGAACCACGACAACTGTTCAGGTTGTGCTATGTCCTTAAATAGCCTGAAATTCACATAAAGCCAGAACTAGAGCAGACATTTTGAGGACCCTCCACAAGATTAGAATCAATATGATTGATGAAACTCTCCCTTGTTCTCAGTGCACTATTACCTTACAACTGTAATGAGAATGTGTCACAGTTATTTCCAAAGGACTGCAGGACTGCAATCCACACTTCCCCTGTTCCAACTCTACACACTATTATTTGCGTACTTATTGTTCAGTGACCACATAAAAGCCAAATGACCTACACTAGGCTAGCTATAAGACCATGGTAACTGTATATTGCCCAACACACAGCTCAGATGCAGGAGACAGTCCCCTTTCAGAATAAAACAAACAGATGTTCAAGTCTCGCAGTCCAATGGAAACAAAATAGCACTTCAGGTGTTTTCCTGTATCGCCATAAAAGTTAATCTAAACAAAGTCAACACCGTATTGGACAATTCCCATCAGTAAGCAGCATCAAAGCAATGCAGAACTTATGGGTCTACTTACCAGCCAAAATCTATTCTGCTCTAACAGAACTTCACAAGAAGATAGGACAATTTTATTAAGTCTTTGGGGAATTTTAGCACAGTTAGCCCAGAAGGAGATAGTTTAGGAGATAGATTGTTTTTTAAACACTGCCCAACTTTTAAATTATGCTGGAACATTTTCATAGCTAAATAAATCATCTTCTTTTACCTGTTACTCCTGCAGGTACTGCGTATTGTTCATGGACTAGCTCCTCAGTCAATGACCTTTTTTAATTATAACATTCCTAGAGTCAAAGTACTTCAGGATTATTTCAAAGTCAAACCAGTGAAATGTAAAGTTATTTTTATGTCTGTATTGAATTCTTCATTATCTATCTGACATTCTGAGAATAATTAAGGACACACAGCCAAGGTAATTTTTCCTAATTAGAACAGTATCTGTACAGTTTGTGATGAATTCATACAAGCTTGAAACTGAAATCTGCTTCTTCAATGAAAAAGTTCTTTTCTCTACCTGAAACTAACAGACAAAATACAGTACTTTGCTAGACTACTGGAACTGAATGCATTTATATTTATAAAAACAGCATGAAAGCATTTTTAAAGTGAAAAGGAGAAGTGAAAAGGTATTTTGATGACTCAGAAAAAAATGCTTGAAAAAGGGTATGGATGAATTAGACAAGGTCAGCACTAGAAGACTTTGCTTTTACTTCTCTGGACACCAATATTTACCTACCTGAACAATCAGGAATTAAATCATAATTCATTATGATAAAATTATTTCTATGAAGAATTGTCATTATTGCCATAAAAAACATTTTCTCCCGACAGAGTAGTCCAACTAAAATAAACCATTTAAGCTCATCTTTGAATGGAGGAACATGGAAAAATATTTGTTTACAGGGCTGCAGAAATCCCTGTTGAAATTCATGTCAGCAGCACTGGATAGGTCTGCAGTCAGAAAAGTAAATGAATTTACTTCTTTTACCTTTTAAAAACTACATCAGAGTTTTACATTTTTTATTTTTTCAGGTGAAAAAAATGGAAAGAAGGACATCACCATCTTATTTTGCTCACTTCCCACTTCAAACACCATTAAAATGCCAGTTTCCAAGTTGTACTTTTCTTTTCCAGTAATTCCTCATTTGTCATCATCCGATGCCACCCACTGATAAGAAGCAGAGTGACATGGAAATCAATAGGCAACACTCACTGAAATAGTGGGGGTTCAGATGCATTTTACCCTTGATAAACATTGTGCCTCAGATCAGACAAACCCCACCCTTGCTGCAGCTATTCAAGAATTTCTACTAAAACACAAAGATACCAACCATTCCTGGAACTATGATTTGTTACAAAGGCTCAGTCCAGTGCTGAAGGCTCAACACCACCAGCCATTTTGGATGCCACCTCCTCATGCAGTAATGACTTCTGGTGGCAGCACCTCACCCACTCTTTGGAAAGCTCTGCTTCAAAAGACCAGAGAAATATTTGAGAAAATGGCTGCAACAACATAAAATTAATATAGAATCTATTAAAAAGAAAAAAAAAATCCAGAGCTTCATGCTTTTTCCCCCTCTCTGTACTGCTCAATCATTAGCATATTCATATTTTCTGGATCGTGCTATCAAAATCTACATAACAGAGATGAACTCCCTCACACAGCAAATATGTGTGAACATCTCTTAGCAACAACCGGTCATGAGCCAGCAAGGAAAGTTAACAGTGATCCCACTTAAAACATCCCACTTATGCATACTAAATGATAATGCCATCAGTAAAAATCCAAACTGTTCACTAAAGCAGCATTCTCTTGAATGTTTGAAATTCAATCTTCCCTACAGAAGCCAGACACCAGAAGGAGCTGTGCTTTGTCCTTGACAGCTATTCCAAGAACACTTGCAAGGGAACAGTAACGTGCGCTCCTGTCCCCAACCGCTTCAGTTCCAAAATTCACATTCAGGTAGTGCTTAAAATTCACTATGCACATAATGTGCCTACATTGCCATCATCGGAGAAATAAAGCAAGAGAAAGAGGGAAAACGTTAACAGTCTTCTATGTTACTCAACCATGTGGAAAAGTAATTTTGCCAGACTAATACAGGTACCAAGCCCTGCAGCAACAAATATCAGACTTAGCAAGTGGTCTGTACAAGAAGGCCTAGAAAATAAGAGTGAGTGTAATGTCAGTGCTCTCCTATTTGCATGTGTAATACCAAGGGTAACTATCACAATGTTGTCAAGGTTTTTTTTTTTTGGTCAGACCAATTACATTCACTCCTCCAACTGAATGAAGGGCTCCATTAAACTAAATTAAAAATCTGATCTCCCAGGAAGCATGGTCTCTTTTCTCTTCTTTTCTGCCCCATAAGGCCTTTAGGAGTAATCAGAGAAATACTTCTAGGTGTAACTCCTCTCCTTTGCCATCGTAACAGTCATTGCTTCAAGGAGGGTGAACGTCTCAACAGTCAAGTCACATTTATATTCCTACAGATGAATTGGTTGAATTATTTCATGCACACACTCTGTTTTCTGCTATTTATATTGGTCAGAAGGTTCAGCTGCTCATGGCCCTGAATTTCACTTCCTGCAGTTACACTGAATAATAAAGAGTTAAAAAAAAGAAGGGGGGGAACCATCAAAAAAAAACAAACCCCGCACACACAAAAAAAACACCCAACCAAAAAAACCCTACAAAAAACACCCACCAAGCTGAAACTTTTTTCATTTCACTAAAGGCTATAAAATATGCTTCGTTTTATGTAGCATAC
Organism: Oxyruncus cristatus; assembly: GCA_013399855.1. Classification (NCBI taxonomy): domain Eukaryota; kingdom Metazoa; phylum Chordata; class Aves; order Passeriformes; family Cotingidae; genus Oxyruncus; species Oxyruncus cristatus. The sequence goes on from VXAY01006690.1 coordinate 1,280,091, forward strand.
TTCTCAAAGGGCTGCTATATATTGGATAAAAGACAATTAAGTATTCTTGAGTCTATTTGGGGCAGGTGGGAAAAGAACACTGCCATTTTAAGGATAAATCAAGAAGAGGTGATTAAACTAGTTCAGAAAGATGGATAGAAAGAAAGCCTGACCTGACTCTGCGGAATACACATACTACATGTAAGAGGAGAGGGACTAAAATTAACTTTACAAGAGTCAACTTCCCCCAAAAAAGGTAATTAAAAAGACAAATACCATAGGTCCTGTGTTGAGGAAGGGAAATGTAATGAAAAAAACAGCAAAAAGACAAGCAATACCTTCATTAAATTCATTCAATTTTCTTGCAATAATTCTTTAACGAAAGCACTGGCTTTTGATTGACTGGAATGCATTAAAGAGGGACACTAACTGCTTGTAACCAAACTGTCTTAAGTTTTTTGTTTGTTTGGTTTTGGTTTTTTTTTTAACTAAGAAGTAGTTAAAGATACTGAAAAATACTTTTAAAGTACTTTCTGAATAGAACTTTAAACTCTAAGAAATGTAACTACACATTATTGGAAAAATCCTGTATTACAATATTTAGGAAAATGCACTAAATACTACCTTTAACGTTGCAGTTAGTGCTTACATTAAGTGTAAAAACTAAAAGCATCTCAGCTCATTGAATTTTCTACAATATCTAACATTTCCTGAAGTATTCCTCTATCCTCCTGTTCCTGCCAACTTTTATCTGACCTTATGTCAAAAACAGATATGCATTTTTCATCTTCAGTTCTTCAATACACACAGACTTGTTTGAATTACAATAGTTTTGCTGAAAATTATGTTGCCATTCAGCTAGCTGTAACAGAAATAACTGTATGAATTACTATCTAGGGGAAGCAGCCCTCCACTAAAGTTAGGACCATTATCTCTGCTAGATACTTTATTCAAAATTATCCAGCTTCAGTGTGGGTTGTATAGCTTCATCACTTTTTTTTGTACTAGCATATCTCATATTGAGTAAAAAGGAAATTATTCTTAAATACTCAACATAAAACGATCAAAATGTTTCACGGCTTATCTGTTCAATCCTTTCATATTCATTCTAAGAATGAATAGAATCCAGTAGAAGTCTCTGAAATTGTAAATACTAGTTCTAAAACTATTATTTGGTGGGGTTTGATACTGTTATCAGGTACTGAACTACTCAGAGAAGTTACAAACTGTTCCCCTTCATGTATTGTACCACTTGTACATTACTCCTTCCTTAGGAGTTCAGAAGTCCTTAGTTGATTCATCACTGGTGGCTTAAGCAAAATATTTGTTCATTGGCTACTTGAACAGGACAGTTATTGTCCAGGTGTGATTCTGTGAAGCCATCTATCAGTAATCTGGGAGTAGTTAAAATTAAATGCTCTAAGTAATAAACTTATAAGTATTAATGCAGTCTCTGTGAATAACTCAAGACAATGCAATAACTATGTTGAATAGCAAGAAAGTATAATTTATTGCCACATAAAAGAAACAAATTACTTCAACCACCTTACCATCTTTTAAAATAGTTTAAAGAAAATAGGAAATAAAACCAGTTTCTTTGTGACACGATTTTAAGATTTAGTTCACAATAGTAGCATTTTGCTGTCAGGTCATTCTACCAGTTCCCAAGAATCCTAACAGACAATTACAAAAACAATCTGAGATGAAGCATAGCATGAGGCTGCTCTTTACTGCAATCCCAATTTCAACTTCCTACACCTTGCATGAAATTCTGCAAATGAAGTATTTTGCTTTATTAGAACAGAATTACATTTTTAACCTTTAGCATGTCTAAGGTCGAGCAGTGGTTTCAGTGAAGTAAGTACACAAAACATACCACCAGTGTTTCACAGTGATGTTGGTCAACACCTTGCAGCATCAACAACCCAAAGAGGATTTTGAGAATTCAGAAGGCACACATGTCCTGCCTCGCTGCAAGAGCCAATTAGGGATTTGGTGTCACTAGGTGATGGCTTCTGAATGAGACTTCCAAACGTCTCCCAGATCATTCCACAGTCAAATCGGGATACTGAGAGAGGTCAGCACTGAATAAATGAGGGGAATGAGCATCCCTCAAAAATCAAGAAATAAAATTAATGAACACTGACAAAATAGCAGTGGGAATTCTCTATATATTGCATCATATGATTCATTTCATGTCCACATGAAACAGAAAACGTAAATGTGTGCTTTTGCTGAATTATGATAGCTCATTTTTGTGGCAAGAAGCTACATTATTAGCAATCCTCTGAAAAAAGAAATTTCCTTTTAAGGCTGAGAGAGGACTTACAGTGAATCACCTATCTACTGACCAGGTACTCTGGGGACCACTGGAAACTAAAGGTGATAAATGACACCACAGACACGGGTTGGCCACCACCAGTACAGTGTTTTACAAGATTTCTAAGAGCTTCTCTCCTAAAGTCTGTCAGAATGCAAAAAGCACCGTCAGTTCATAAATTGGAAAAGAAAGCACACAGGAAGAAACTGGGTTAGATCCAGAGGGATATTTTCAGATAAAAATCCCTTACCAATAGTCTAAAGTAATAAAGTTTTGCAATTAACTTATTCTGTTCTAGACAATTAAAAACATTTAAGATGCATAATCTAATAGAATTTAGTCAGAGAATAAGGCAGAAGCCTCTCTCTTCTGATACAACAAGTAATTACATATGCCATTTGTTGTTAAGCAGTTGAACTGACTCAGAGTTCTGCATTAGCCCTCATATTGCAGCCCCTTTTACATAGAAAATTGCCAGCTTGAGTATACTCCCACATTGCAACGAGCATGCCATGAAATGGCTGTGAATCACAGATGGTGCCAGCAGAGATCTATCCATTCTCATCTTTAGTCATTCTGCAGGCAGGAAAATGCATTGGCTGCAGAGCACCCACCTCCTGCAGCTTCAGCAGCAGCTCAACTCGGTTTTGTCACAGACAATCAGCTTACCTGCCCAGCCTGACTCTTTAGCCTGGAGACACGGTCTATGTTCACTGCACACAAAATCCCTCATGCACTGCTGACACTGCAGCACTGTTTAAAAACCTGTGTATTAAGCCACTTATCCCCTGTCTTGGTCTACAAGCCAATTCTCACTCAAAGGCAAGCTCTATACAGACATCAAGGGCACAGTATGACTTAATAATGTTCCAAACCTGGTAAAGCTTCAGGTTGACTTCCATATAACTATTTCTGTAGGTGGTATTGCTGTGATACACAGAAATAACTATAAAATAACAGAAGCAGAAGTTTCTAAAAGCGGCAGGATGAAATATTTCAGCATATCTAATGTTCAACAATAAGGAATCAAAAAGTATTTGATACCATTAGCATATGGTACCATCTCTATTTTAAAATTTAATCCCCAAAAGTTTTAAGTTAATTCTAAATTATGCTGGTGGAAAAAAAAAAAAGCTTATTAGCCTCTTGGCTGGCACCATTATAGTGAACATTCTGCTCTTCCTTCCTTTTCATGATTAACTCCGTACATTTCCAAAGAAAATTGGATACATTAACCTAGCCAACTAGAAATACCAGGTATCTTTATCAAAAATCAGGACAAATACTCCCATGTCACTGTTAAGTGGAAAACACTGGGTTAATGTACTGGTTGAACAAGCAAGAAACAGGAAAGTAACCCTCCAAAGTACTGAACTTGCTCAGTGTTAAAAGACGCCTGGGACACATTGATGAGACAATACATAGCAAGATCTATATTACACAACCTCTGGCCACTAAAATCAGCATTGATGGTGATGTGAAAAAGCAGAGTCCCTAAGATGACGTGGCAGGAATCGTTCTGTTGTTGAAGCCCAGCAGCAAAGCAGCGTGGGCAGCACAGCCTGTGGTCAGTACAGAACACAGCTGTGCAGTACAACTGCATCTGCTTTACTGCTGTTTTGCCAGTAAAACATCCCAACACCCCAGAAGGCTAAAGCTTTGCTGTTGTAGATGTGACCTACATACATCGTACCTTGCAGATCTTGCCTGCAATACCAATAGACATTATTTGTAGCATAGTCGAACTTCTCAGTGCTCTCAGAAAATTTGGGATAAACTCTGCTATGGCTATGTGCCTCCTCCTCTCTCTTCTCTTCACTCATGCAAAATTGATCTTTACCCATGTTGAAAGATATGAAGGGGCTGGTAATATCCACACAGAAAATGCTAAATTTAGTACAAAGTTAAAGCCATTTCTGCTACACTTATCATTTAACAATACAAAAATAACACCTGTTCCTCCAAAGAGAAAACATGTTTGCTCATAAATTCTGCTTGCTTTCCTTGGAACTCGGACAAATCAGTCCCCACCATTACATGCCTCCATCCCTTAACTGCCAACGCTCTCACATGGCTACAATCTTCAGCAGCAATATGCAGTGCTTTGCTGAACTGTGTATCTGAACTCAGTATAATTATTGTCCAAGTTGAGACTCTGAACTTTGAGTATCACTTCATACACAGAGCAGATTCATGCACAGACACACACACAATATGTATATGTGTATACACAAACAAATATGGTACAGAAGAAACACGAATTTGCTCCAAACAGTTGCTTGATCACTGGAAACAGTAGTCTAAGGTTATTGGGAACATCTTAGCATTGTTAGAAACTGTAGAGTTTATAACAAATATGAAGAATTACAAATACGAGCAGATACTTAATTCACATTTACCTTCTTTCTACCTCATCATGTAATATTTTAAGCTTCATCCAGAAAAGTCATGGCAGATTTGAGGCCACAGTTCTAACTAACATCTTGTACTGGCTACTTCACTGTTCATTATCATAAAACATGCTTACACTTCTGCTTAAGGACCATCTCCACAAACAGAAGCATCAAAGAGGAAATATTTTTATCTTGGCAACACCAGAAAGAATGGGGAAAAACCAACTCTGACACTGACAGTTACTACCTATTTTAAGTTTATAATCTGAGAACCATACAACTAAAAATGTACTGCATAAATTAAAGACAAAGAAATACTCATAGATCAACTAAGGAAAAATTTATACTTTTCGGAAGAGTTTGTCAGTGACTAACGAGGAAAAACAGGATCTCCCTAAACGTCTTCACTTTTAACCTCAATAGCTTTTTATTTCTGCATAGACTAAACACTGGCCACTGTTACTGTGCACTATTTTCTTAGATGAAAAAAAATAAAAAAAAAAAGACTATACAGTTACAATAAGAAAGGACTTTGCACAAAAGGCTCTTTGAAAAGAGGCGTTAGGGGCATTAGACTAATACTAGACAGTATCAAAGTGAGACTTGGCAATACTACAGCATTTAAATTATAACTTAATTATCTGAATCTATTTCAGATTGGCATGTATACATTTACCTAAGCACCACAGGTGACTAATTTTGTAAAAGCTAATATATTGCCTCTTGCAAGAAAACTGCAGCTGAGCACACCAACTACTACAGCGTAAGGGAATATTTCAGTTCAAACAATTTTCTCTACAAAAATAACATACTTTCAACTAGTTTAGTAGAACAAATCTTATGGTACACACACATACATGGAAGTATGTATATAGATTTAACTGTTCTTGAATAAGAAATATTTTCCTTTTCAATTATCTGCAAAAGCATATTTTTTTTTCTCCTAAAGGACTAGCATAAATCTAGAAGCCATCCTTCTGCAAGTTTTGTTTCTAGTACAATGACTGTGTATTTGTGCCTAAAAAAAATTAAATAACTCTAAATAGGATGCAATATTCTGCTTATAGCAGCTATATTTTCAATTTTCATGTTAGAATCTCTTGCTGTGTAACATGCAGTATCATTAATGGAAAACATCATGTCCATGACTACCTTCCCAAAGCCAAGCTGTAAACTGTAATTCCCTTCTAAATTCTACATAGACCTAACATGGTGCAATAACCGTGCATCATGGGTTTTTTTCTTGAAAGCCAGCAACCATAAATAAACTTGAAACAAAGTCAGAACAAAGTAAGTATTTTTATCTGTTTTCCTGTGTCCTACAGTCTCTCCCTGGGACAATTTCCCCACACACAACTGTGGGATTAAAACTGCAGCAACTCCACTTTTTCCAACTAGTGTGTATCACATAATACTGCATGCATATCATGAAGCCTCACATTTAAAAATCAGCTAAAAATGTCTCTTGTTTTTCTTTCCAGTCTCTTTAACCACAATCTACACTGAGTAAGGTGAAGTCACCAGCATACAGTATCACACACCTTCTGCATCCCCTGAGCAGCTTGTTCTGCACTATGCAAAGGGATAAAGAAAAAGAAAGGTGAGGGGAAGAAGAGAGAATAGGGAGGCAGCAACTCAGCATCAAGAGATCTCTACCATGGTGCCATACAAACAAGACAATGATTTTTACTGCTGAAGCAGGCTCATAACATAAGCTACTGTCCATGACCACTGTCTGCAGAGCTCGCAGACAGCTTATAATTGGCATCTATTCTCAGCCACATAGAGCAAACCAAGTTATTTTGAGAGCAAAACAATAAGTCAACAACTAGAAAACTTCCACTATTTAATGTTTTCCTATATAACTTGGGAAAACAAGACAGTTTATACATTTTCTACCTATTTATTTCTCTCCCTTTACTAAATATTTTACTACATCCCCAGGCAAGGACTATGCCTAACAAAATACTAGACATGCAGGCTATTCCTTGTGCTCTTTCCTGCTCTGTGGCCTAGAGGGAGAAATACTTTTTATGCTGTTCTCCCTAGAGCCAGCAAAAGCACTGTTGGAGGCAGAAATACACCATCTGGGAGCTGGTGTGTACAGCAGGTTTAGATATGCTCTTTCCTGAGCAGCTCAAATGCTCAGAAAAATCACTATCAAATGGTTTTGGAGGGAAAATGGTATTTACTGGTGACCTAACACTTCTAAACATTCCGCATTTTGGTGTTTGTTTATTTATTTTAAATAAGTGAAGGGATGAGAAGCAAAATATTATCTCACCCGTTACTGTCTATACATAGCACAAAGCAGAGCAAAATCCCTCCTCCAAAAGAAGAGAAGGAGAGCTTTTTTCTCTTCTGAAATGAAAATTAGGTCTTTTATCCTGGTTCTTTCACATTCTTAACCAGTGCTTTAACAGAGTTCCATTATATCACAAAAGGAATACAAACACAACACAGAAAAACAGAAGCCATCAAAAAAACCCTGTCAGCCTCTGTCCACTCCATTTGTAACTGACAGTGTTAAGAAGTTCATACAGCTTTCAGTCTTCAAGTTACTATTGAAGAAAAACAGAGAAAACAAATAAGGAAAAATTCAGAGTAGAATTTACATCTCTGAGCAGCATGAAAGTTATGCAGCCCAACAGTCCACATCATTCATCTGGATGTGTGAAATACCCTGTGGAGAGGTTTGAATCTTAAAGTAGTTCTCTCAAAGTAATGGATGAAATAGTGCATGATAAACCAACTTGTCAGGAATCCTTTCACAGATATTCCAACTGGAAATAAGCAGCCCTCTCAAGGAACAGCAAAAGAAAAATAGTTATGTCTGATATGCTTCGTCTCTAAGCCAGAAGAAACTAGTCTGAAAAGCCTATTTACAATCTTTAAGAGATATATTAATGCAAGGGGACAGGGAAAGATTCCTTGCAACTGCTGGGAATTAACTACACAGAAGAGAAAAATGGAATAGTGTTTACAGGAGAAATAGAAAGGCCAACAGGAAGAACTGATATAATTGACATTCTTAATTGCCCAAAGCAGAAAGGTACTACCTCTTTTCCCGAAAGGGTTTTACAGTATGCTATATAGTAAAATAGAAAAAAAAAATTCTCATACCTGCACTTAATGGAACAAAATACATCCTAAATTTTAATATGAATGTAAAAAAAAGATACTTTTTATATGGACCATAGCCTGTTTTTTCTCTTACATGAATAAGCCACTGTACAGTAACTTATAAATAATTAGCCTTTGCTGTAAGATACAACACTTTGATATGAAGTTTCCTGTTTCAGTTAAATTCAGTGGAATTACCCAGGTTAAGAATGATGGCTTAGTCAATGATTAAGGTTTGACAAACACTTTCTGTTGATAACGATAACAAAAGAATAAGCATTAGCAAGGAACTGTACATTTCAGCAAAGTACTATACTCACCAAACACAAGTGTGGGCAAAAAGCCAACTTCTGACCTTTAGTACATATAGTGTCCCTCTGAAATCATTACCACTTCCATAGATTTAAGGTGAAATTTGGTGCTGACAAAAACCCAACCTTTAAGCTACCATGGATTTCTGTGCAAACTTGGCAAACTCTAGGTTAGAGCAGATTTAGAATCAGGATACAACTTGTAAATAACGCTAAATAGATTCCTTTTTCTTAGTAACACTACGATTGCATTTGATGCCAAGGTTAACTCCACTCTGCCCTCTCAATGTTCATTTAAACGGAGGAGATGGGAGAGGAAACTGAGAGCCAAACCAAGGCACTGGTTCTCATTTGGACCCCCCAGGCCTGCAAGCCCACAGCTCACACGGGTCACGAGGCCACAGATGCTGCAGCACATCTGCACAGGGAGCACGGGCAGTTCTGGTGGACTACGCTGGTTTTACTCTTACCTCTGAAATCTATAACCAATCTTTCTCCAGCTTTCTCTGGACACTCAGTAGAGGTTTCAATTCAGAAAGGAAAAATCAAAGCATGTTCCCTTTTTTATTTTGAGCTAACCTCTGCCTGCCTGGTTATACTAAGCCATGCTGGACTTCCAACTAGCAAAATGCACTATCTTCCTATGCTGAGGGTTGTTTACTGAAACACAACAATAATTTTACTGTAATTCAGGGCTAAGATATGCTTGAGCCTTTAACGTAGAGCTCTTACCTCTAGAGCTGTGTAGACCTGCCACTTCTACCTGGTCTATCAGCTGTATGGCCAAAGAAAAAGAGGAAGTGCAAGAAAGAGTATAAAATGCCATTTCATGCAGATATTTGCAAGATAACAAAGTACACAACATGAAAAATAAAAACTGTTGCAGAAGACTTGCAAACTAATTCTGTAAGAATTTCTCCAGTAATCTATGCACCCAAAAACAAATGAGATACTGTTCTTAAAAGAAAATCAATTTAAAATCAGGTATTTGACTGGAGATTTCACAACTCCCATTCACACAGACACACCACTTGTCTGGAAGACACCAGAACTGACCAACAGTGCAAAACAATTATTTTTTTCAGTTTGGTTACAGTGTTTATCCAGCACAGAAAAATAGGTCAGACTGCCACCTGGATATGTCAACCATGAAGCCAGAAAATGCATAACTCAGTCTGACAAGTCTTTATAATTACTTTTTGTGTGTGTGTTACATGAAATAGATACAGTTTGAGATAACTTCAGAATTCACTGTAGCACCTACTCGGTCAGGCAATTCAAGTGCTCTTTACTGAGATTCAAAAAATTCCTTGTTTTACCTAAATTTTAAAAATCTTTTCTGTACCTCTCAACATTTATTTCAGTGTAGTCCATTACCATACAGAGACTTCTTGAAGGAGAAGCCAACTGGCATCAAGTCTACTTCTCTGTTCCAGATCTCCCCTTTACTAAAGGGACGTGCTAAGTTACCAGGAGGTTTGAAATAACTAAACCTTTTTTATTCCCCAGATGGCATTACTGGTCAGCTGTGTTCTCTCGATTTGCCCTGTTATCTTAGAACGCTAAATCTACAAAACCTTTCTTAATAATTTTCTAACTGGCTAGTATACTAGCTGTGAAGTTTTCATTAATAGCCGAAAGACCACAGATAAAAACTAGATCAAAAATGAAAATTGATGTGTTATAGCATAGCAACTGATATGCAGAAAACAAAATATCAAACAAAAATAACTGGTATGCTGACCGCTAAGGAGTGAAGCTATGTCAAGGATTTAAAAACAGTTCAGAGTCTGCTCCCTAAAACTAGTCAGTAGAAATCCAGACAAGGTTACAAGGGTAGTTCAAACTTATTCAGGAAAAAAAAAGAGGAAAAAAAAGCTAATTAAGTAAAACAGTGCTAAAACTGCAGTCACAGATAGAAACTTTTATTAATGTCATGTTCAGAGAATCCCCACGTTGAATAATCACAGGAATTGTTCAGAATGTTAGAATATGAATGTTGAGGAGAATAAAGACACATATAGGTGTCCTATAGGAGACCTTGAGAGTCAGGTCTCCAAGACTGCAAAAACTGATCCACTGCAAAAGTAATAAATTGACCTTAAAAGGGTTAAAATAAACTAAGTCTATCGGCATTTAATACAACTTGAAGTTCCAACAAGTATAACTCGTAGTTATACTACACCAAAGATGAAATATCTCATGATGGTAGCAAGCGAAAGGGAAATACATTAAATCTAAAAATAAACATAGCAACAACTTTGATTGTAGTTTTTAGTGCAGAAAACAAAACTCTCTGAAATACATGGTTTCATGTTAAAGAAATTACAAATTTTAGGATTAGGCAGATACATCAACAGATTCGAATAAAAATCAGAATAGTTTTAACTATTAATTTTTAATAGTTTTAACTTTTAAATCTTCAGGAAAAAAACCCAGTCTTTTTCTGGACTGAATTCCTTTTTTGTCTACCAAATAGCATGTTATTTCTGTTTCTCATTGGTTGACAGCACAGTTCTTGACACAATCATGACATTCCAGTGCAATTACTAATTTCATTTTATGACCAATCATTTCTACTACTTTAATTGAAGCTTCATAGTCAGATCAACATTTGCAGAACAAGCACTGGGTTTGCCTGACTGCAGAATGGTGCCATTTAATTATTGAAGAATTCCTTTCCATATCTTTTAAACAGAAGTTATTTCGTAGTTTTACTTATGTTGGTATAAGTATACTGGCTTCCATTGCTACTGTTACGTCTGTCAAGGTCTTAAAGAAGTGTAACTGCGGATATGGTTATAACAAAAGAATTCTGAATTACTCATGTTTATATTTGCAATTCTCTTGTAATACACACAATATGCAATAAATGCTTATTAGACTGTTTTGAATTTTCTTCCTCTCTTCTTTTTTCATCCCAAGCTCTTTTTAAAAATTAACTTTCTACAAGAGACTGGCAAGTTCCCACCTTCCTGTACATGGAGATGACTCCTGGTGAAACAACCAATCTTATCTCCACCTTGCAAATAGCAACAACTAAACACAGAAAGAGATCAAAGTTGTTCTCACAGAAATACTTCAGACTGGAATAGGGAAGCAAAAAGCTTTTAACTCTTTTCTAACATTATTTCCCTTATCTCCTTTAAAATGTCATACAAAAGGTTTATTATAGCTTCCAGTGAAAAATATTGCTGCTTCCCATGAATTTTTAAGAAGTGTTGTTCATATAGAAGAGGCTGGAGTTTTTTAACTTTTCTGGACTCCCTGTTTCCATAGATCCCCATACAAATAATAACTGGGAAAAAAAAAAATCCTAGTTTTCTCTTACAGATGTGCAGTATGTTTTACCATCCTTGCCAAAATAATCACTATTTTATAATTCTCCTTTTTGTCAACTCAAACTGGTGTCCCACTCCCTGCAGTGAAACTCTCTGCACAATATATGCTTTCATTTTTGTAAGTTTATAACACTAATCAGAAGATTTACTGGATTTGTTTTCAGATGAAGATATTTATGCAGTGTCAAGGCAGGAAGCTTTTTTGTTTGTTGGGAGAATGGGTGGGAATGGTTTTTATTGTTGGGCTTTTTTAACTTTCACACTGTTAAAAAACAAAACAAAAAAAACCCCACCAAAACAAACAAACAAACTCCAACAGTATAAAGGCAGAAAAGTCAAATTTGAAAGTACACTGCTTAGATATGCAGACCTACAGTCAATTCTGGTCTGTTTTCCAGGTAATATATGGCTTGTTTACACTTGTGTGCATGCACTGGAATATATATATATGGTTAACGTACACTAGCCAAAATTCAAATTCGACATCTAACAGGTCTGAATAAGAGCTGATTTTTTTTGATACATCCTAGAAGCCTTTCTCAAGCCCTTAAATGGCACTTAAATCACCAGTCAAATGTGTTGAGGACAAAAAAATGCTTTTGCTGAATTGAAATATCATCTGCAGAAACTCCTGAAAACAACCAACCCACCTAACTACAGGCATTGATTTTCTTTTTACAGAGAAATAAACCATCACCACACTTCTACACAACAACAGGGAAATATAACCCAACCAATATAAAGGCCTAATGCATTTTAATTTAATCGTTCTGTATTACTGGAATAGTATATATTTATCACCAGTATCCTTGAAGAAAATACTTGAAGATAAAGTTTCTTCTCAAGAAAAAGTCATCTTTAACTCAACACTAATACTTCAACAAAGGGTGCACAGCAACGTGTATGTAGCTGCTCTGTAATTGCACCATAGAAATCTTGAGTGCTTAAAAGCTTTTACATAATAAAGGAAACGTAAATCTACAAAACCTTATCATGTAATGCAGACCTACAGTATGTTTACTGCCACTCCAGGAATGGATCCACTGAAGAACAGGAAAGTTTCTGTACTCTGTAGCTTATCCCCAAACTCTTCTCCCCTATATCAGAACAAGAGGGAGGACTGCAGGAGGGACAAATCTATTATTTCATTGTTAGCCAGATTTCTTCTTCCTTCGCTTCTAAAATTGGCACATTTGGGATTCCAGCCACACTAAGAGAGTGCCTTCTGCTAAACACAGACTATAAAAAAAAAAAAAATCAGGATTGGGCTCAAAAATGAAGACAAGTTATAATTAGAAAATACCTGAAATTAAATTTCTGCAGAAATGGGACTCTCAAAGGACTCAGCTTTAGCCCAATTCTGTTCCCTTTTACCACTGACTTCACAAAAATGGAAATTAGGTCAACGCTGTAGAATTTAAATTGTCAACATGAAAATTTCTTTTACTAAAGATGTCCATCTTTTACTAACTCATTTTGTATTTTAAAGTTTTTCTCTATACTCCTGACATATTGCTGCTACTTCCTTCTTTCAGTGGATTACTGCAATTCTGTAATGACTACAGAAAGTTGTGTGGGAGTTGCAACACATGTTCTCAACAATGATCAAATATTAAGGCAGGCCAGACCTTTTTCATCAAAAGTATTGAAATGCAGTCACCAAAGCACTTGCTTTTAGTTCAGGCAACACACTGTGAAGGGCAGTAACTTGCAAGTCTCCTCTATTATACAGGCCTTTCCATTTCCTCATCTACCAGTATTTTCGAAGCAGCTCAGAAGCAGGGCGGGGGGGGAAGAAAAAAAAAATCATGATGCACCTTCATTATTTGCAGTGAATTATGCTAAAGGCACCATGAACCAAGGCTGAACTCCCAACAGCTACTAGGAATGCTCCTGAAGACTGGCCAAGAACACTCACTGCAGGGTTTGGTCTCTAATTGGAGCAGCAGTGAGAACTAGACTTCATTAACATCAGGGCACCTCTGAGATATCATCTCATGCACGGTCTGTTCTTTACTTCCCAGTATGTGTATGTTTTCAGTTCTAACACTTTATTTATAACAGAATGAGAAACTTTTTCCTCAGTTGACATTATTTACATCTTGCAAGTTTTTCTCAATGACATTTACTCATTTTTAATTAGATACTTAAATGTTTGGTCTGCCTGGCACCACTGCTACTGGGCCGTGAAAAAAAAGAAAAGAGTAGAAAACAACAGTCCTTGTTTTTTATTTACCTCAGTTTCAATTTTGTTTCCACAGGTTGTGGTTTAACCCCAGTCAACAACTAGGTACTGTGCAGATGCTTGCTTGCACACCTGTCCCTACGGTGGGGTGGGGCAGAGAATTGGGAAAACCAAGATAAGAACAGTTTAATAACTGAAATAAAGTAAAATATAATGATGACAATAATAATAACAATGAAAAGTGAGATAACAAAAAGAAACTAGGTAAGAAAAAAGAGTAATAGAGGCAAGTGATGCACAATTGCTCACCACATGCTGGCTGATGCCCAGCCAGTCCCCCATCAGCAAGTGGCACCTCCCCGTTTTTATACTGAGCATGACACTTAAGGTTATGGAATATTCCTCTGGTCAGTTCAGGTCAGCTGTCCTGGCTGTGCTCCCTCCCAGCTTCTTGCACACCTGCTCAGTGGCAGAGCAGGGGAAACTAAAAAGTCCTTGACTTAGAGTAAGCACCACTTAGCAACAACTAAAACATCACTGTGGTATCAACATTAGTCTCATACTAAATTCACAATGCTGCATTGTACCAGCTAGTAGGAAGAAAAGTAACTATGCCAGCCAAAAACAGGACAGCATAATACTTTCCAATTCAAGCAGCTCTAAACCTGAGCTAACTCACTGAACAGGTTCTAGTGTTGCTCCTCTCAGTGACATTTAGAATTCGGAAGGGAGTGCTGTCTTTTAAAAAAGAATCTATTAGACTAACATGGAGGGTTTTTTTATTTTTCTTTTATAACCAACATGGTCAAAATAAATGGCAATTTCTCCAGTCTCACAGGCTCTTGCAGAAATGACTAACAACTGCTGCTATTAAAGGAGTTAACAGAGAAAACATTATTCAAGATCAGGAGATTGCTCTAGCAGATTTTAAAAACCGGAACATACGTAAGCTCTGCAGTCATATAAAGAATCACTCCCTGTCCTAGACATGTATCTGTGCAACTTTATTTATCCAAGACAGATGTTTTGCTTATTACAAAATGTATGTCTTGTTGTCCACTTCTCACACAGACTGCTTTTGTCAAAATGCTTAGAACACCACAGGAAGACTGAAGTTAATTACCTCAGGCTTTTATGCTCCTGAAGTAATGTTTTATTATTGAAGATGATAGTTAACCATCTATTTGGATATTTTTTCATAACCTTACTCTTAACTTCTTTGATTTTGCCAAGACTCCAGCATTTCTAGTAACCTTTCAGCTAACACCTTCAGTGGGTAAGAGGTATTGCTTCATACCAAAACTTTGTTTTCATGAAAGACACTCAAGACAGGTATAGTCTCAATGTAGGATATCTGTCTTCATGGTGGAGGAGATTCAATTCATGGTTTCTAGATCCTTCTCTATCATGTAAGATATTTGCAAAACCTAGCTCATAATTATTTCACTGATGCTCACTAGAACTGTATCCCTGACATTATTTCAATAAATAAATTCACTATTGTTATTATTCCTCTTTTTCTTCACATGTGTTACTCTTTTAATTGTTTGCAAGATCCTTATTTCCAATAGTCTGTTCAACAGGTGGAACAAAAGAAATTCAACTCAAATTTAAGTTGCTCAGAAACACTTAAAAAATGTAAAAGGCATTTTGTCATCTTCCAACTGCACAACAGAAGATAACGTTTTCCATCAGGACCTCCAAAAACAAAAAGTACAAGCTGGAATCATCATCTCTATTAACATACCTGCAATAGACAAACACCCAAAAGGTTATCTTGGCCAGACAGATGGATCTTAACCTTTATACTTCAAGACATCAGGGTTCTGCTTCACTAGACAAGATCTTATCTCACCACTGTATCAGTTAGTCCACTTTTCTCAGGTTTGTAAGTTACATAAAATGATTAAATGAGGGTCTTTACATTCCCTCATATAAACCTACACCCCAGTTTGCATTCATCAATGACAGTCTTCCATGGAAATAAAACTGTATAAGGAGGTATTACTCTTCATCTGTTTTAAGCATTTAAATTAACATAAATTATCCCTAATCTTTAACAAAGCAAAGAAATTTTACAGTAGACAAAAGACAGTTTCAGTATGATTTGTGCAAACATACAAAAGACAGGATATTATGAGATTGTGAAAGACTGATTATGATATAGATGTATATGAGGTCTATACATTGAGGTTACAAATAGTAAGAAGGATAGAAGCTATTCCAAATCACACTGATGTCCAGCAGAAATACACTGGGTATGTACTAAGTTAAAGTGTGGATGAACCACATGCACAAAATGCATCTGATGCCCACTGTTTTGTCACTGAATTAGTCATCAGCAATTCCTCCTGCAATGCTTCTGAAGTTTCCCACACCGTGGTATATTTTCAGAGCTTTCTGAGTCATTGGGCCTGGAAGGAGACACTCCTGAGTACATTATCTCCCTGAAAAAAATGTCAAGTCACACTAAACAGTATTACCATTATAAAGTACACGCTTCCCAGTGAAACCCAAATACAGCTTCAGAAGGAGAAGCCAAGAGGAGGAGGGGGGGGAAAGAAGGGAAAAATAAGTCCCTCAGTAATAGCAAAGTTAAATATGACAGCAGAGATATTTGTGTTGCTATTCTGAATACAGTTCAGTCCACCTCTCTGTAGCATATTTTCTGTAACTCCCAAAAGCACCAATTAAGCTATTTCATTTTTATTATTGTTAAGCTGATACAAACTGGAAACTGGCATTTGGGCTAGATTATATCACCCCTTGGCCATGCTAAGTAATATCTCATCCATAAACAGTTTCATTAATTGTAATTTGACTTAATGAGTGCTTAACAAGAGTTAAAGCATCATTCAATGAAACTAAGAATATGAAAAAAACCCTCTTATTTATACCATTTTTGTGAGGCATTTGTAAATCTGCTCCCAGTCAAATTAAAGGTTTTTTATTCTCCTCAAGGAAAGCAAGTGCTCCAGTAAAAGATTGGTTCTTAGGTAGAGAGGCAACTTCAAGGAAAGAAGTGAGGACCACTATAATAGTGAAACGGAAGGTACACTAGAAAATTCCACCACTCGATCTCCCATTCCCTTTATTCACTACCTGACAAGTTATTTGCTGGTATTCTGCAAACCAATTAAAAAAAAAAAAAAACCATGAAAAATGTGTAGTTAAGCACTCAAGCTGCAAAATTCAATCATGGATTTACACTGGAATAGTCAGTCTCTGCATCCACACCTGGACAACAATTCACAGGTGTATACAGTAAATACAGAAAGTGAAAAAAGGCATATTCACTAAACTGTCCATTAGAAGTCTTGATGTATTTCTCATAAATCCCTAAAAAACAAATAAAAATTCTGTATGTTTCATTGCAATTTTACTTTTATCCGTTCAGTTTATGTTTTCATTTCAGCTTGTTTATAGACATTTTTCTTATTTACCACATTTAAAGACACCATTCTTTTGCTCCCAGAAAAAAAACATGAGCTGATTCTTACAGAAGTGGGATATATAAGTGTCTAAGACAAACATAATTTAGTGTTCCTAGTTTCCTAACTATTAACTTTTTATGCTGTCAGTAAAAAACATAACTTGAACAATATTCAAGATCACACTTAAGTTTTAGTATTCTCATACAAGACAAAGAATATCCTGAAAGACCAGCATTAATTTTTCTTGAAGCCCCTCCATTCCCACCAGTCTACCACTCAAATACCATTCGAGTATAAAACCAAAAACCTTTTAAGAAGAACTAAGTATCTCTAAAGTACATCACTTAATCTAACAGGAAAAACAGAGAATCTCTCCACTCACTGCTTTTCTGAGAGAAGTTGTCATAGCAGGGATGAGTCATGCTGGTTCATCGAAGATGTTCCAGATCAGGCCATCCCATTTTTGGTAGAGCTTACAGGATTTTCAGAAGGCATTTGACTACTTTATGGCAAATATATTAACATAAACTAGCTTAAGTTGACATAAGTAAAGCTAAGCTGTCACACTACTGAAAAACAGAACAGGAAAGCATGATAAGCGATTTGAGGGAATTTTCTATCAGTAGGCCAGTGAGACGAAAGAATAGAAATAAATAGATGTATTAGCAGCATGTGTACTAGTACACTTGATGATAATAAAAGAAAAACTCTCTGGGCTTCTGCAGGTACCTATAAGATCCAGAAGAACTATGATCTATAGCTATGTTTTCTTTATACACTACTTTCCTTATATAGGCTTTCATTAACAAGCCCTTACATTTAACTTTTTGGGGAGTATGAGTGAGCTCCCTGAATTTTTCTTCTGTCTGAAATTCAAAACTGGAAATAAAAATATTATTTCCTTCATGACATAAGGACAATGTAAAACAAAACTAAGAAGTTGCCAAGGTCAAAAAAATAAAGAGACACAAGTCCAATCAGCAAGTGAGAGCTAGGATGTCCCTTTCCACAGCTCACTTCCTTTGATTATAATTCCTATCTTTCTTTCCTGCTTATGACTAATTTACCTGAGTGAGTCTATGTGCTAAGTAGGGCTTTGCTACTGTATGAATGTGTTCATCTCCTCCCTTCTGGAATTCTGCATATATTTTTATGGTTTCTGCTCTACGTCCTATCAAGTCACATGTTTGTATACAGCAAAAATGCAAATGTAGTAAAACTGCTTTATTAAAACAAACAGCCCAAACCAAATGAAGACAAAAAGCAGCCTGGCTTTGCATATTGTTGAGTAGTCTGGGAGACAGCAGAAGAAAAAAACCAGAAATTGAGAAAATACAGAATGACAGCCTCCCACCTCCAGAAAACATCACTGACCTTCAAGATGCTTCAAGTTATTGATTGTACCACTGCAGTATTATAAGTCTCGGAAAGGCTCCATAAGGTTTAGAATTCCAAACTACTTCAGGGATGCTTCCTAGAAAAGGGCTGAAAGCTGGTCTGTAGGTGCAGCAGCCAAATGATTTAGACCCGAACAACTCTCCTGTTCCCTCAATACTAATTACTGATGTCTCCATACAACCTGTATGTCAGTGAGAAAAAAAAAAAGTCTGCTGAGGACATGATGAACAACAACTGGCACACAAAGCACACCAGATCTTTTCAAACCTTCTTCCATAGGCCATGTGTACCCATGGAAAACACTGAAGGACAGATAATAAGAGCCTGATTATTTTTCAGGAGTACCTCCTTTGCCTTTCTCTCTAATAACCATAATTTGCTGCACCAGTAGTGAATTTCTGTATTAATATAAACTACACAAACCAATGTTGTTTTGATAAGGAAAGGAACACAGCTGTAGGTCATAAGGGGAGTGGCATCAGAGGTAAATGCTTCCACAGGTAAACGAGAAAAGCAAACTTCAGTGATAAATTTGCACAGACAGTGGGAGTAAAATCCTCATTACTGTATTCTCAACAGCTGTCAATCCTTGTCAGTGATCCAGTTTAACCTTAAAAAAATAAATTAAAAAAAAAATGTGTTCTGCTAACTATCACAGCATTGATCAAGCAAAGGCAGTACAGCTCTAGACGTATAGTGATCAGAGGGACAAATGGTGATAAAACCAAAATAAGACAGAGGGCCATGGAATGGATAGGCAAAACTGACCCCAGAAGCTACAATTAAATCATTCCCTGTCATGTGTCTTCCACAGAGATTATTACACTAAATAACACTTCAATACTTATATATTCTTTAGCCCTCTCACTGAAAGAACTCTTCCCCAGACATATTTAGGAAGTGTTATATGCATTACTCATATATTTTTATACCTGTTCTTATTATGAACTGCTATCCTCAGTTATCTTAGACTGCAAAGTTTTTTAATGCACAGGTGTTCTAAATATAAATATAAAAAACACCAATCGCACAGTGTGGATTTTTCCATTACAGTATGGTAGGATCTTTTATTCTGAGATGCATCCATGAATTTCATTTCAATACCATCCTTCTAGAAGATGTTCATAGAAGAATCTGTGTTTTCTTCACACTCATATAAAGTACTGCCCTTATGGCAGTACAGAGCAATCAGTGCAATACAGAAACAACAGAAAGCTGCTCCCTAAAATAGCCTCTATTAATCCACAAATCAAGTTCAAAAACATGGCAACTGAGTAAATATTCATACACATAACATCCTAATAAAAGGTCTCTGCTCCAAACCAGAGGTAAAAACCGTCCTAATGTCATATCAGTATTTTAAATGCTTTCCTTCCCATGTCTATACACTGCCAGAAAGGTCAGAAAATCCCCATGCTTGCCAATCTCTTGACAGAAACACTGTCTATCACACAAATATCATGATTACTCCTACTGTCATCATCCTCATGCTCTGGTGAAGTGACCAGGTGCTTCACTGGCCCACTGAAAAAAAGCCCCATGCAAGAGTCCCTTGGGTTGGTGCTCACCCAGACCTCACCACGTTAGTGGCTGGGAGGACAACCACAGCAGCACTGCAGGGATCGGGCTGTCAGGCATGGGACCTGCAGGACAAAAATTCATGTTTCTTTCTGTTCTTGGTTTGTTGAGATTTTTTTTGAGGGAAGGATTTAATACAATGTACGTAACATATCACTTACAACACTTCCACAGTCCTGTAGGTCAGTAAACTTCAGCAAGTTATTCCTAGCTTTACACTAAAATTAGGTTCATACCAGAATCCAGTACATGCCCTTGTCTAGTCTATCAGACACCAAATAAATTCTGACAGTTTTTCCACAAAATT
Organism: Oxyruncus cristatus; assembly: GCA_013399855.1. NCBI lineage: Eukaryota > Metazoa > Chordata > Aves > Passeriformes > Cotingidae > Oxyruncus > Oxyruncus cristatus. The sequence continues at coordinate 1,300,460 of VXAY01006690.1, forward strand.
TCCCCGCACCAGTGGCCTGCAGATGTCAAATCATTATTACTAATCAAATTTTAAAAAATGATGTTGAAAAAACGTAACTACGTTTTCTAATGACTTCTATAAATTGAAGACAACTCCCTGACCTTTTCTTACTTTTCAAACCAATTATTTTTTTCCTTTGTCACCTAAGATTCTATCCTAGGACAGACATAAACAGCATATTTCCCATTTTCATTACACTGTATGCACTATGTTGACCTCATCCTTTCCCTCTTGATACACACATATGAGAAAAAAATAAGTTTACATCTTGATTTCTGCCTTTTTTTTTTTTAAACTCACACTTGTTAAGCAAGCACTCACATATTTCACATCTGAAATGCAAGATATTATGTTCTACACCTTTACTTTGCCAGAAAGCATTTTAGCCAGATATCTATTGATGTTATTTCTCATGTTCAAGAAGTTTGCTCAAAGCAACACAGATAATTAAACTTTTCTCTAATTTGTAGGAACTAACACCTGGCTGGGTTCTGAAATCTTAGTGATAGTAAATAAGGTGGCCCTTCTAGCATGCTAAAAGCATAGGACTTCAAACCCCTTGCACAAGATGACGGGAGGGGGGGGGGGGAAAATCAAGAATTCCTGGAAGGGTGACCCCACTATTCTGACACTACCAGATCAGGGCAACCCTGCTTTGTCAGATGATCAATCTTACATTTACCTCCCTTTTTCTACAGCAGGCATAAGCAAAAGCCAGCAAAGCCCTCTAATTTAATTTCTGCCCAAATTCTTTGACAACTAGATATGAAAATTGAGTTTAACTCAAAATCCCATAGGCTGCTATGGAAAAAAAAGAATTCATGTAGGGTATTACATATTCAAGTCATAAATATAGACAGGCACTTGCTTCATAGCAGGAAGACTAAGTTTAGAGAGGATAATATACTATTTCCCTTTATTAGTGAAAACTATTTAGGTTCATAGACTGCCTAAATGGCTATGATTTCAAAGTGTTGCCCAAGATGCCACTTTCATGATCTATTTTTCATTAAGTTCAAATGCATCATTTTTAGACCTTAGTTAGTTGTGGCTAGGGTGGGATGCAAGCTGATAGGTTTTTTGTTTTGTTTGCAATTCTTTGGGAGGATGATGTTAATCAGGTTTCAGTGTCTGTTCTTTGCAAAGCCAGCTCTGTAAATATTTCAGTGCTTTGAATTTCTCTGTTGAAGTGAATTTAGACCTCTGTGATAAACCCCTCATATTTTAAACCTGTGAGCTACTCAACTGAAAGATATTTATATACACAATATATATATAGTTTATTAACATTAGTTTCTCTAAAAGAAAAGAAAAAAAATCTAGGTTCACTTTCCAGAGTTTTCTTTCACTGGGACAGGCAATGCAAACTAACCTAACTTCTTCTGACCTGTTAACAAGACCTCCTTTTTTCCACACACATTATGTATTCTGCGCTAATTAAGAAAGAAAGTTAAGCTGCACTTTGTGTAAGGCAGTCTGCTTGCCTTGAGAATAGGAGCTGCACTTCATCTCCTCTCCAATCAATAATCCATAAACTGGGGTTGAATGTGCAGGCTGTTTGCCAGTCAGCTGTAGCTGAGATCTCCGCTTTTCTAAGCCTTTCCTTTTCTTTCAACCAGCTCTGCCCAAAGGAAACATTTCAGATGAAAAAAAAAAAAAAACAAAACCCCAGATTCTTTCAGAACTCTATTTTGTCATTTATTTCACTACAGACCAACAGTTTTCACATGTAGCAAATCCAGACTTAAATGAGTCCTGAAAAAAAATCCTCTGTAAAGATGGGTTTTGTCCAGCCTTCCACTAACATTGTGAAGGTTTCACTCTGAAATGTAGAACCACACATAGCACTGTGTGTGAACGATTAGTTTATAGTTCCAAAACTACTAAATCTCACATGGTTTATATATCTGCAGCCTTTCAATTTTACAGGTTTTCATTAGGTATACAATGCACACACAAAAGTTTGCTTATACAAATTTCTGCGCCTTCACATTTACATTAAAATTTACCACGGCACAGGCAAATTTTGAAAGTTTTCTTTTAAAGCATCACTTCAGCATACTTGGCTTTTAAATTCTGGCATTCCTGAAGCTATTACAGCTGGTTTTAATTAACCATTCAGGCTAGTGAAACCTTTTCCAATGACCTCAGAATTTAAAGACAGGTATGCAGAAACTCTATTTCATTTTTTAATAAAGTCAGTAGAAAAACCCCCAAAAAAGTAGAATAGTATCATAATGATGATAAAAAAGATGAAAGAAACCAGAAAATTAGACTATTAAAAGTATAAGAACAACAGAAAGAGGTATGCCTATAGCTCCCACAAAAGAAAATCTCTTCAATACAAGATTTCATTGGGAGATGGAAGTATGTGTACACACAAGACATTACTAATGATAGCTTGAATTGTAATTGTTACTTGATCTTTTCCGTTTACCTTAAGATAAGAAAAGGAGAGACAGGGGTGGGAAGCAGTCTTACAAGTCTTCTTTGTAAATTTTTAATTTTAAAAAGTGTTATTTCAGCTGCAGACAAAATTAAATCAACCTTTGAATTTAAATTATTTGTTAGATCCTGTGCTATGGTAAAACATAACATCTGAAAAAGATTCATTGAAGGCGTATAAATTTACTCAGAACATTTCAGTGAATAGTATTTCCAATAAAAAGTTGTTTCTTGGAGGGATTCTTGCTGTAAAGTTTACTCATGCACCCAGTTAAGAAAACTGAAAAGCTTCCAGATTTATCATCCATTGTAATAATATATACACTTCAAAAAACTAGCAAAGAAGCAACATGATATAGTTTTTAAATACAGTACTAAGACTAAATTTAATTTTAGAAGAAAATAGAGAAAAAATATGAAAAGGGCAGAACACAAGTTTTCTTGATATTTTTGGCTTGTTGTGAGGTACCTACTAGATTTACAAAACTTATTTCTGCATGTAACTAATCTGCCTACCAGTCTAGCATTCCTACCTCTTAACAATAATTCCAGCTTATCTGTCATTACTCAAGTTGTAACTCTGCAAATACAGAAAAAGTGCAGCTTATCACGCCTGTTTCTGTACAAGTCCTGCCACGAGCACTCATTAGTTTTAGATCCCACATCTCCTTTTAAGACCTGAAACGCTGTACTCCAGAAGAAGACTGAAGAGATCCTGGATTCCCATCACCTTGCACCGTTTCTCAGTAACTGCCACTTTCTGCAAAGGTTTGGACTCGGTCATTAATCCAATGAGAGACACAGAGGAGGTCATACATTTGGAGGGCAGCATTATTGCCTCTCCGTGATGTTGGGTCAGATGACCTCCAAAATGGTATTAAAAGGTATACGTGTGGTGTTGTTTGTTTGGTGTTTTAAATTAGAGGCCAATTCCTGCTCTAATGGTGACAAAAAAAAAAAAAAAAATCATCATTTATCACCCAAGGAAAATGGGAAAAGAAAACTTACAATTAAAATAGGCTAAATAGGTTTCATACAAAGAACAATCTATACTTCTCCCTCCCAGATAAAAATATCTTAAAATTCCCTGGAAATACTGGTGGGGTTAGGGGAATTCAGGATCTCCCCATCTTCTCAGATCTCAAGACACCCTGCAGATATTTAAAGCTGCACCAAAAATAGTATCCAAAAGGGATGATTTAGATTGTAATATAAATGCATAGCAGGATACACATCTCCATGAGGCAAACAGCTAAGCCTGTCAACATCTGCTGCAGAGAACCTGACTGTGGGTTAGAAGCTCCACAGATGCACTTGCCACAGGATGTAAATTAAAAGTATAAAAATTCATAGGGCACAATACAAGTACAAACATAAAGGAAGAGGGATGGTATTAAAGCTAGGAAAAGAGATCAGGTTTTACATTTTTCCAAGTGATTTGATGCTCACATTTCTAAAACACTTGCCACCAAACAAGTCATACATACTTCTGGCAGACAGACACTGCCTTTGGGACACTAATTTCTATTTTTGATTTCTAGGGCATTGCTCTATCCAGTGTGCAGGCGAGGACAGGGAAATTCCTTAAATGAAACCCTACTGAACACTAAAGCCATTCAGCGTTAAAGTGATTTCTGGTTGTAGTAAGAAGGAGACAATACATTTTACTGAGAAATCAATCTCCTGTGTAAGAGCTGAAAAAAGTCATCTGCTTTTACAAACATCCCCATCACACCAAACTCAACTTGTTATATTTTTACACAGTGACATCATGACATAATTTTGCTGCTGTGGTTGCATGGCATATAATGATATCTGGACTGTAATTACACATGATGCAGCACCTATTTGGATAACATGGCCACAGTACTGGATGATAAAGTACTGCACTACCTATCCAACATTACTGGCAACATACCTGGAAGGAGGACTCTTTAAACTGGAGCCTCTTTAAACTGGAGCTCTGTCAAAGAGAACAATAGTTTTGAAGATTTTATTCACTGATCAACAACTTATTTCAAAAGTAATCATTAAAGAGGCTCTGCTGGGACAGCAAAATGCATGCTCTTTTTCCTTCCCATCTCAGCCCTTACTGCTGTCCCCATCACCATTTGTACTTCAGAAGAGATACTAAAATCCAGTGCAAAGGGAGAGAGGGGGAAACCCAAACACTTGTTAAATAACAGTTCCACTGAAAAATAAGTGTGTAGCCTCTCCCCAAATGATGCCTTATGCATGCAGAGGATCGCCTGTCCCCCCCCTGGAGTGGGCACAGAGCCCTGTCTGGGCAAAGGGCAGTTGCAGGTTCTCCAGGAGAGGGTAACAGCAGTGGGGTTCAGAACTGCTCGCTCTGTGCGAGCTGCGAGCAGCTTCCAAGATTGGCAAGGGTGGCTTCACCTTAAAGGAGAACTCCTGCCATTCCCTTCAGCCCAATGATCCGAAAACTTCACGTCATGAGAAGCACTTCTCGCCACAAGAATGCTGTGAAATATTTTTTAAAGTTTCCAGTTCCAAGAGGCATTTCTGGAGCAGCCAGATGCTGGGAGGAAAGCCACTACACCTGTGACTCAGATACAGCCAGAGTCCAATGCCATGCCAAGGAAATATGAAGCCCAAGCAAGTATTTTGTCATCCTGTTTTTACGATTTAAACACCTCTAAAAAAATGTTCATTCATTTACAAAATATACAGCTTCTCTTCTTATTTATGTTTTAATTTATTAGAAGAGTGTTTTTTCTTCTACCAACCTAAAGACTATATGTAACAAATCTTTGAATAAAATCACAGTTATGTTTCATTATCTGCTGTAAATAACAAATGATCTACTACTTTGGAGCCTTCTCTGAACACTGGTCTACTAAAAATCCAGGCAAAGAGCCAAATTCTAGATTTGTGAATATGCATGTGCCTCTCACCAACCTCAGTGTGAGCCACGTGAATGAATCTCTAAGCTGAAGTTGGCTTTAGTTCATGTTTTAAGCCTAATGAACTGGTAATAATCAAATGATTTGCTTCATTTTTGTCTTGTATATTTAATAAGACATAGTAACAAGGAGATTAGGTAAAAGAAATGGAACACAAACAAAAACAGCTACTCACTGATCTTCACTATCTCTGACAAAGTCAAAGGACTAAACAAATTTTGGACCAAAAAAAATCAGAGAAATCAGGTTATTGTGTGGGGGTTTTTTTTATTTTCTCTCCTGTGCTGGATATAATTGAAACTGTTTATGTATTGCACGTAAGAATAAGGTAATACAAACCAATTCACTTTGCTTCATTTGAGTTCAGTTTTACTTACTACACAGAAAAAAAAAAAAAACAAACTATTAGAAGAGTGTCCCATCAGCCATAAGAACCAGGGCAGAACAGTGAGATGGACAAAGAGAGCACAAGTAATAGGCAGAATAGGAAAAAAAGTATGAGTATCAGATGGAACAAGTACAACCTGACCAGCACAAGGGAGAGGCAAAATACCAGGTACCAGATGCAACTCCCTTCTCTGAATAAAGGACATGAGACTGAATTTCTCATATTGCTACTACATCACAATTTGACTTCCTTGAGCATGCTTTACATATTTTCTACACACACACACTCACCTAATAGGGTAACTACACTGCTAGGAACTGCCACAGAAACCAGTTATGAGCACGGACTAGGACTCCTGGGATACAGATTGTGGTCTGAAGTAGGACTGCATGCTCAGTGTCCTGGAAGGACAAAATCCCACCTATATTCTTTAGTGCTAATATCAGATCTGTATTTCATTATATACTTTCAGCAAGACTCAATCTTCTGGCTTATCAAACCTACCACATTTGTTATTTGTTTATTATTTTTTAAGAAAATAAACAACATTTCTTTGATTTACTGCAACTTTCACAATAAATCTGACAAACTGGTGCATTACTGTCATTCACACTTGTCTCAAGGGGTATCTTCAAATCACTGCCATTGATTTCTAAATATATTTTAAATCACTTGCCATTTAATGTCCCCTTGAGGAACTTATGGCACATATAAACACAATTATTCCTGATTAATTTATAGAAACTAATTTAATTGAATAAGTAATGAGAGTTTCTTCTCCCAGTTGGGCAGGAAAACTGAAACAAAATATGCATGTGTCCCTGGAGAAGAGTCAATAAAATTAAAATCTTTATAAACTAGGAACTTCCTATTTTGGTGTGCACAGTGGAAAGTAATTTTTCAAAAACAACAGCACCTTTGCATTTCTCATGTAATGCTAGAGCAACTCTGCAGATGACATTACTGTTACAAGAAAATACTTAAGTAAAGATCATTAGGACAAAATCCAGGATCAGTCCAGCCTCTCAGACAGAATAGAATCACCCTTTCTTCAAAGTAAAACAACAGTGTAAGATTGACCAAATGGAATATTCCTTCCTCCCGATAGATTACAAGCGGCTCTTCCAACACTGATCATAAGCAGTCTCTTCTTTGCTTTTAAAAGTATTTCAGTGCTGAGACCAATATAACTGAACCAAGATTTGGCTGCTTCCATGGATTCTGCTTCTTGTCTATATTTACAAAAGTGAATTTGTTGGAAGTTGTTAAAAAGATTAAAAGTACTAAAGCAATGCTTCAATATAACTAAAACAAACAGGAAAGAGATAGACATCTGCTGCACCAGATGGGAAAAAGAAAAGGACACGACCCATTTGCCAACCTCATTTTCTAATTGATCCATTTCTGGTTGTTTCTCAAGTTGAAACAAGCCTCCACATTCCCACTGAAGTATTATAATTGGTTCTAAGTCTGCTTCTTTTGGGAAGGCAAGGTCCCTCTTCTCCACAATTTATCCTGATTGACCTTCTTGCTGTTAGCATTCCCAGTTCCTCTCTCCAGCTGTGTCCCTGCTTCCCCCTTGTACTCCTGAAACTTGTCCTACCTGAGCAAACTCATTGCTCTCAGGGAAGAAGAGTCTTCCCTTCTCTCAAAGGGGCTGTTTGGTCTGACCCAGATTACCACAGGCTGGACTCCACAAAATGACTGTCTGCCTTCTTGCCAGCCATACCCTTCCCAACAATTCATAAAATACAGGTAGTAGAAAAGTAGAAAATATCTAACAAATATATCCAGAAATAACCATTTGCACTGTTCCCCTGCCCCTTTTAACTTCTCCAGTCTGGGGAAGCTTAATTTAATGTTGACAGATACTACATGCTTTTACCAGCTTTACTAAACAACTCCACATTTTCCCCCTCTCCTCTTGTCTCATACTAAGACTCTTGACCTTCCTAAGTGATGACCCATCACCCTTTTACCACCATCACCCAGGGCTACTATCACCTGCAGCTGGGCCCCCTTGCACCCTCCTTCCTGCCCCAAGGCTGTTCCCTGCCCTGAGGACTTGACTGAAGACACCAGCATGACACAGCTCTCCTTCAGCAAACCTGACTGCCCTCAAACAGTGAGAAAGACCCACATCCCCCCTCAGGTGGATAATGCATCTAATTAACTTATTATTAACTTATAATCATCTCTGCCAAGTGCTAATAAAAGCATAACTATGAAAGCCCGGAGTTCAACATGGGTTCCAAAACTTGCCTAAAAGAAGTGGCTAGCCCAACAGAGCTGTGTGTTGCCACAGCTACACTGGTTTTATTACTCAAGCTGTCTACTTTAAAGTTAGCAACACTGTCCCCACCAGCTCCAGTCCCACCTATGACTCCTGCAGAGACATGCAGTCTGATTACTCAGAACACACAGGTCTCCCACAAGGAGTAATTTTCATGGGGTCTACAGAAATACATAGTTCAGCACCTCCTTTCCTCCCCACCCAGCTGCCAAAGCAGCAGGCATTTCCTTACAAACATCCTACTGAATTTCTAAAGATGATGTGCAGGTATAAATAGAAGTGGTTTGGCATGATGAGATCACAGGGAGCAAATTGCCTCACTTTAACTTGCAAAACTGAAGAGCAGTAGCCAAACTGAAGGTCAGGGATCTACACTCAAAATAGCTTTCGAACTACGGAGGAAATACTCAAGAATGAGTATTTTGCAGACTTACAAAATAATTAAAAATTGTGAGAGGTTTTGGTTTTTTTTTTTCAACAGCGGAGTGAAGCAACTTATTCCCAAGGGTCAGAAGTTAGCTGCCTAACTTCCATAATGGAAAACTACTTGATCAAGCCCAGGGTTATTTTTGTAACCTGTAACATCCATTTAAAGTAATTATCTGGTCCATAGGTCTAGCTCCCTTTTATTGATTAATTCTACCCATCTTCAAAAATGCCATTTAAATATGTACTAAAGAGTACTTTTCTGCAGGTGTTCATGATATTAAAGGCTTTTCCTTATTTTGAAACACCCTATGTTTATACAGAATCTTCAGGATAAAATTACTTGCACACACTTTACAGACAACTATGTAGTAGCACAAACAGAATCTATCAGATCCACATATTCTAAGGCATCACTTTCTGGACCATTACAATGCATGAACCACAGACAGACAGTGAGTGCAACTGCTCAGAAACACTGTTCCCAGTGCTGCAAAACCTATTAGGAGAACTAAACATTAACTTTGCATTTCACTGACTAGTAATTTTATCTTTGATCCAACAGCAATGCATAAGCCCAAGTCCTCCTTGCACACTCTATTATGGCAAACAACTATACTCTCTAAAGAAATCTAATGGATGATGTTAATATTTTAAAACATTAAGTGAGGAGGGAATTCTTTCTGAAAAGTCAGAGCTGGACCCACTGATCATTACAAAGTTCAGAACCTACAAACCTAAAAAACTGTGCAGGTCAAACTGTACAGTCTGAAAAGTGGGCACCATGTCGCACTAGCAGGGATGGGTGCACCTCCCAGCTGGTACTCATGCAGAGCCATGACTCTTCCCTCAGCCCTTTTGTGTTTAAAAGTACAATCCCCTATTAATTTTCCCTGTACACATTTGCATGACATGTTTTGTAATACAGGATGCTGAAACATAGCCAATATTTACACAGTTTTTATTTCTGCCTCTGCAGAACAGGCGCTGATAAGCTACTTTTTATTTCAGGTTTTGTTACTTCTAATTTCACACAGTGAAGATAAAACTAATCTATGTGTCATGCAAGGAGCTAGGTCAGATAACAAGAAAAAACCATTAGCTATTCTAGTGACAGCATTATGTAAGTATTCGATGATGCATGTTATTGCCTCAGCTGGTCTCCTGCCAGACTGGTAATATTCCTGTTTCAGGTGACCTGTGTAAAGGCACCAAAGATTTAGGGATGGATCTGCACAAGAAAGTATCAACCAATCACTGCAGGAGGTTTGCTGTACAATGTGTGTACTTACCTTGCAAGTCAAGGACACTTTTTCCTCAACAGGTAAGTGTGATGCAGCCCAGAAACTATGAGCAGAAAAGGCAATATAATCTCTTACCCAGAATCTCACAGAAACTGAAGTGAAAGAAGGTACCACATTCTCAGCTCAGATTCACTATGTCACACTCAATATCACAGGGCAGAAAACAAATTACTACTTTTCATTCACTAAGCCTGGATGTTCCAGCTTTGCCTCAAGAGAATTTTCTAGCTTGTCATTGAAGTCTGAAAGTGGCATACAATCAGAAACAGTTTGATACCAAAGCAATCCCCTTTTAAAAGCCTTCCTACTTTGACTTCAAGACATTTGCACTTACAAATCTCATTCCTAACTTTTTCTAATACTTTTAAATATTCATGTCTTTTTAGTCACACTATCATTAGCACTTTAGGCTCAAATTCCAGCAGCAGCAGCCACATATTAGCCACAGTCCATGCTCCAATCATTTTTTGCAAACAGAATACTTACTATTTTTATTGATTTTACAGCTTCTAACAAAGGCTTGGCACTCTTTCAGTACACACCTCAATCTTTTATTATAGATGGGGCTCTAGTAGCATCCAAGTTAATTTGGACAGCAGCCTCCTCCAGGGTCAATTCTAGACACAGACAAAGCAGAAAAACTGGACTGGACAGCCAATACATGGGAGCAGGGAAACACTCATGACTGACTGCTTGACCCTGCAAAGCCAGGCGGCTTCTGCCCTCCATTACTGTGACAAAGAGGTTGAGAAACAGAGGGCAGCAGCTATTACTGAGAGTCATGAAGCAGGAGCCACTGCTTAATCCTGCTCTTTTGCCAGCACCAGCACTGCTAGCCTACTCTTACCTGTCCTTTCCACCTCTTTCCTCTCCTCATACCCAGCACAGAACACCGAGTCCTGGCCCATCTCTGGTGTTCCACCTCAGGATAGCAAGAAAGAGCCTCAGATCGCAGCGTCGGTATGGCAGGATTCAGGATCTGCCTCGTTTCCTCAACCTGGTCTCTCAAGCCTTTTATTTTTATCCTCTTTTTCTCTTGCCCCTTAGCTTATCCTTCTCTAAACAGGTCTACTTCAAAACTCAAAGTGGCTGTAACACACCACTTGTCTGCCATCCCACTGTCCATCCTGCTCATCTTTTCCTTTGTGTGGTGTCTGCCTATTCCAATTGGTCCATAAACCACTTGGGGCAAACACATAGTATTTTTGCTAATTAGACCATCACTACACAACTTCTCTAAAAATTCTGTTGCTATTAGATTTCATGTAAGTACATATATATTTATTTTACCTTAAATGGAATAACAGTATAATTAGAGATGTTTTTAAACCTATGTTCTTAATAGCAGCAGTTTTGGTTTTCCAGATTACCTTCCCTTTTTGATTCAGATCAGCCTTTCCCATTTTTCCCACAAAGACAATTTTAACTCGGAGTTCAAGTAGTAATGATTCATAAGAAGCACAAAGAGTAGGTCTCTGTAAGTGAACTCGAAGAATTGTATCTCTGGCTTCATTAATAGTCCCTTGATATTCAGGAATTAGCATTTATTTAAGTGTTCTTATGCTAGAGGTTGCTGGTGGTTGTCAGCTCTTGGGAAGACTGGCACAGCTGCTGTGATAGGGCTATGCTAAAGCTGCCTGCATGTTTTGATAAGTTTCTGTAATTTCAAGCACTCACATTACAATGTGTCAGCTAAAACCAAGCCCAGAGTAGCGTTCTAACATAACGTAGTTTTCTGTACCAATATCATTTCAGACTAGCTGTATTTCTGTCCTGCCATGATATATAGGACTGATAATGCCAGATGAATTCTTCCATGATGCTTGGCCAGGAAAGAGCAAAGACTGTCAAGGCAGTCTGACTGGCAGACAACTATGCAAGGGAAGGGAACCAAGCTCCAATTACAGCAATGGAGGTTTTAACTCAAAAATGATGAAAGAGATGAGCTTGACAGACAATTAGGGAATCCTGCTCTTTAACCAATGCTGATCTTCCAGTCAATGCAAGAGCTAGGCCAAATTGGTCATCAAAATATGCTTGCTATCAACATTTATAGGGAAAAGACCAGCTTTGGGCAGATAATCTGTCCTATTCTCAATAAAATAAAATGCTTTACAAATAACCCACAGTGACAATTCAGAAGCTCACTGTATGTCGCATGTTAGCTGCCTGGGTATAGTCTTTCAGAACTTACCTAGAGAGTCAGTCTTTTGCTGATCAGCGATAATCCACTTTCAGAGCAATCAGTGACATAATGAAATACTGGATTCTTAACAACAAACTGAAGGCAACCAGGACAGCACAAAGGTTTTTCTCTGCTACAGAGAAACTTTACTTCCACAGCCACTCCTCCAGTGATAGTGGACCTAATACATCTTTACAAAGACAGGATAAAAGCAGAAATTGTGAAGCAGTCACTTTAACTGGTTTTTTTTTTTGGTTTTTCTGTTGGTTTTTTTTTGGTACTTGCATGCTATAATCTAGAGGACCTTGATGATCTAGACCATCCAGTCTGACCATCTCACCTTGCTGTGCTGGTGACATCTGGTAATTGTCTTCAGTTTCCTTAAAGTCATGATCAGATGTGAGTCTCTGGTTTAATTAAAAAAAAAAAAAAGATCAAAGCACTTCTCTTTATTACTTCAGCGGACAGCATTACCCGAGCCCACAACCATTTCTTTGGCAGCACAGTGAACACAACCCAATGAACAGCACTTCACTTTCCATAAAGCTGCAACCTGTTTTTCTCTGATTGATATCTAAGTAATCCATTTTCTTTTCTTACATTTCATAGGTTACTCACATTCACACCTGTTTTTTCATAAGCATCTCACAAGTACAAGTTGTTCATGTATTTTGTACTCCAGTGCGTTATGAGTCTAATACAAAGCATGTTCTTAACAACAGGGATACGGACTATTGCATCATACTTTTTATATTGCTTTAAGTGCATTTAATCCAAGCACCATCTTAATGCTATTAATTTTTTAAATGTTTAAAGGACATATTATATGCATGAGACAGTTATGCTGTGTAATTTTCACCTCCTTAAGTAGAGTCATGTGCCAGTGCGGCCAGAAACTTCTCACTGTGTTTTCTTTGCTGGGTTGGTGGGCGGTTCACTCATTCTGAATAACTATTTCATTATAGTTTCACTATTTTCATTACATTCCATGCTGAAATACTAGCTGGACTAACAGCAATGACATGCAGGTATCTCCAAAAGCATTCTTAGAGTAACTTAAATAAGTGTGCTTACATTAGAGCCAAGGATTAAAAGACATTTCACACTGCTACGTGAACTCAGATTCCTGACATGCACTCCCATGCCAAGATGTACCAAGAGAAACAGCATCCCAAGTGAAACGAGAGCGAGAAGCAGGGAAGTGCATTTGCACTGGGGGCTATCCTATTTATAGCACCCTGAATATCCTATTTATAGCAACCTTGGGAATATAGTTAAGTTACACTTTGAACAAAACTAATTGAACACTGCTGATTGAGGTGAGCTTCAAATCAACACTGGACTCTACATTTTACCTGAGATGGTTAGATAAAATTGTTCTTCCTTTCGAATTCATGAAATCCTTCACATCTCTTGCATCACACACTCTTTCAGATCTACATCACTAATGAAAAAGCACTAGATGCACTGAATGCTCAAGTAAAATGGGCCAAATGATATTTTTCTAATGATCAGAAATAAATTGTCAGTTCCAATCTAGGAGCAATAAGTGAGAATCATTATCTGGCATCTGCCACTTAGTAGCCTATAATATATACCAGTAGTTTTACTGTGATCCTAGATGGAAATGTGCCCACAAAAAAAAAATGCTTCACATAAATGGACATACTCATTGTCTTTACCTGTGGTTAAAGTCCATGGAACAACATGAAACTGCAAAATCCCCCGAAACAAACAACTCCCAGCACTTCTCTTAAAAACAAATAGATGGTAATTTCAGTGGTTCCCTTTTCCCCCATCTTTTATTAAGAGCTTTTCCTTTGACCTACATTTATATGTGTCTACATATAAAATTGTGTGTCAGGTTTTTTAAGTAGAGTTTATGCAAAAAGAATGTAAACATCAAGTCACCTATTGCTCATGATGAGTTTCTAGCTGCACCAACTCTCAAAAAAACCTTTCCTATCAGCTTACCTGGGCTCAGAAACAAATCTACAAGCTTGTATTCTGCAATCCTAATTCACTGCAAAGTAGTGGGGGAAAAAAAATTACTAAATGAAAATTAATTCTCTATATCATTGAAAAAGTAAAGAATGGAAGAATCACTCTTCCATTCTCTAGCTTGTCTGGTTTCAAATAAAGTTTTATTACAAATAATACTTCCTCTCCAACTATACATATCTCTAGGGACAATATATATATGGTGATCGATCTCACATGTACCCATGTTATTTTTTTCCTTCTATTTACACAAAAGAAATAATTTTCTTCTGATTTATAGATCTGGATATCTATTACACTAGTCAGTCAAAAAGGCAACAGGTATTTAAAACAAGTTCTTTAAAATTCAGAAAAAAGTTGAGTTGTGATCATCAAAAAAAGGGTATGAAGGAAAGATGCTACTCTGACTTTGTTCATTTTTGGGAAGTTATTTTTTAAAAAGAAAAAAACCACAGATATTCTTTATTCTGTAGAACAATACTTAAAAAGGCTAATAGAAATAATGTTTCATTTTCTTTAGCTTTCTCTTCCCAAAAACATTCAAAGGATGTTTGAGGATGGTGTCATAAAACCCCACTTCAGATGAAACTAAGCAAGCTTAATAGTATTAGCTTTTACCTTTACAAAAAGGAATACCCTATATATTGGGGTTTTATGTAAGTAAAGCACACATACATATATATATGATGTCTATGAGCAAGTTATAAAGTCAGCATAGATAAAGTGAGATAAATACGTGTGTGCTATGCTCGTATCACCACCTTCATAAAAACACTTGAAGGTCACTACTCAAATATTAAGAGCACCTGAAACAAAAGTTGCAGAATCACTTTAAGGAAGTGCACAGTAAAGTAATTGTGTTCATCTCCCATATCCTCATTTTGTCACAAACAGTTGCTGAGTCAAGGAGAGCAGTTCTATTTGTTCTGAAGTGTAACCCACTCGCCAGACATGAGAAGAGCCAGAAACTCTCTACTGATTATTTTGGTTAGATGTTTCAAACTGGAATCAGCTTACATGAGCTCACCAGTGCTGAAAGAGGTGGAAGCATTACCAGCTGCCTCTGAAACAGGCCACTTTCAAGATGAAAAAGGCTTCCATCCAAGTGATGCAAAGCCATACTTGGCACATTGCACACATACAAGAGAATCACCACTACTGTCATCCAGATATTAAGTTCACATTAATTAGAACATATGCCATATGTCTGGCTAAAGCACAGCTCGTTTCATGAGTGCATCTTCTCAGTTCCCCACAGCTCAAACTCCAACAGCCGGCACTCAGGACAGCCTTTAGAGAAAAGCTGAAGTCCAAAGAGCATCACACTGAACTTCCCTTTGAGCAGGGCAAGACACAGAGACTAACAGCCCAAACACCACGTTACAATGTCCCTAAGATTACCAGAAACCATTCTATATAACAATAAAGACTCCTCGCTACCAAAGTCACTGGTCTCAAAAAGCATGTTGGAAAGTGTTCTCCTCCATAACCCTTCCATCACAGTTGTTTTGATATTCCTGAAGTCCTTGCATTCATCGCTGTGCTCCAAGAACAATCCCCAAGATCAGAAAAAACTAACCTTTCATAATGAGCACATTGCTCCTGAAAGAAGATTCATTCTGGTCAGGTTGCAGTCATTCCTTTCCTTTTTTGTTTAGGGATTTTTTTCATTAAAGAACAGCATATAGACATGTAAACATAGCTGTCTTTGAACTCATTTCTTGCAGGAAAAGTTCTGTTAATTAAAAGAAGTCCTTTTTTTAAGGACAATTCGTTTCTCCTCATGAAACAAATGTTGTCTAGCATACACGCTTACTAGTAACTTCTAATCATTTAATTATTTCATTTAATAAGGCCTACTCAATCTCATCAATAATTAATAAGGAGTTTGATGCTTCACATACCCAAGACCTTCTATCTTACTGTAAGGAATAGATTCTTTTACCTAACTTCTATCACCACCCCATTTAACTATAGGAAAGCTCCCTTGGAAACTGAAAAAAAGCATCAATATTGACACTCACAAGTCCAATATACTCTTCAGACAAATCTTCTAGAAGCCTGTCTAGTGGACATCACAACAGACTTCAGATATGTTTGCAAATTAGACACTTCGAAACCACCACAAAGAAAAATTGTAGAGACAGACAGCAGTACTTTTATGGGTCAAGCCTTGTTAAGAATAGAAGATTCCCACTGAATGGGACAAGTGAGAAGCAACAGTGTTATGGAAGGAACACAGCTGCCCTATGAAGGAGAACGGAAAAATGAGGAAGTCGGAGGCATATATTTATCTGGCCAATTCTAACTTTACTTAGGAAATTCTTGTTCTCAAATCTCTTATTTTGATATAGATTTATGTGAGAATTACATCAGCCTTTATATTTATCACCATTTCTGTCATGTTTTTAATCAATCTTAGATGAAAATTTCTTCGATCAAAAGATCAGATAGCACCCTTGATTTAGTCCACTAAATGAACTGATAAAACAGAACTTAAGGGTACCCCCTGCCCTTCAAAATGTCACCAAGTCAACCACAACACCATACACACCAAAATCTTCCATTAGTTTGTACACTTCCAGTGTCATCTTGTAGAAAAGCCTTCTACGGGCAAGAACCTGGCCAGGTAGATATTACACCTCTAAGGAATAAAAAAAAAAAAAAAAAAAAAA
>VXAY01006690.1:1317174-1345886 GCA_013399855.1 Oxyruncus cristatus
AAAAAAAAAAAGGCTTAAGAATTAAAGAGCAAAAAACTACGCCTCTTAGGTTCATTTTCTTGTAGCTAGACAGAACATATTCAAGTTGAAAACAGCAGCCCAGAACCTTACAATGTATTCTATAATGTGTTGATTTTTACTTGCTGAGGTTTTTCATTACCACTGCTCTCATCCCACAAACATTAAGACAGGCACACACAGACTTTTGGTGGAGTTGGTGATTCACCACCACATACATACTTTCCACTAAGAAATGTTTGCCGGTGGGGCCCTTGTGACTCACCTCCAATGCACTTTCTTCCCCGTCATCATGGTCCCTTGGTGGGGTGTTGGTGATTTATTAATGAACAGCCAGTCATCTCAACTGAAGCAGTGTGCCAGATGACTACATTGTGACTTCTGCTTGCTGAGTGAATCAACAGTGCTCTTCCACACCAGTCTGTATTAGTGTATTGTGCTCACTGCTGCACTCACTGTGAGCTCTGAAGACAGAACTGTGCCATTACTGTTCTAATGAGCCTGGTCCTTCCTAGTTTTGCCTTGTACTATTATTTCTGAGGGTCACTGAAACACCTCATTTCCCACATAGTCAGATAACCACAGAATACTAACAAAATGAAGACTTCAAAAAACTAATTGCACTGCGAAGACACTTCCAGACAGCTCACTAGGCTGAACCCCAGCACCAGGAACAGAATATCCTAGGTATAATACTAGAAAGGTAATGACACCAACTAGAAGTCCAGTAGTACACACTTCAGGCTTACCAACTATAGACTTATGCCTAACACTAAAAAGGAATCTCGAGGTACAAGCCAGGAGTTATAAAAAAAAAGAAAAAAACAAACACACAAAACAAACAAAAACAAAACTGAAACAGAAGTACAAAAAAACCAAAATCAACCATCAAAAAAAAAAGGCACAAAAAACCCAAACAAACAAAAAACCAAAAACACACACACAAAAAAAAAGGAAAAAAGAAAAAAAAAAAAAAGGAAACAACTCCACACAAACCCCCCACAGACAGCAAACTCCTAAAAAGTTCTGTCCTGGAAGAAAGTAAGAAATAGAAGAAATAGTGTTGAAGAGGCAGAAGCATAGGGCATACACACTGGACACTTGAAAACATTCAAATTCAAGAATTGCTTCTCATACATATTTCCATATAACAAGAATTATGCTGTTTGTGACTGGTATTGATGCTGATATGGAGCGTGTTCCTCGCTACCCCATTCTCCACGCCCAAGTTCCAATACCTGTGAAAGTTCATATTTTGGCTAGCCAACTGAAGATATAAAAGGTGCTGAAAGCTCCAGAAAAGAAAAGAAAAAGAAGCCTGTAATCACAGTTGGCAATATGTACAGAGAAGATTTTCCAGATGATTTTTAGGACTCTAAATTATTATTAGAAATCACTTTTCCCCTTGGGATTCTGCCACAAGCTTTCCATTAGCCCTGTGTTTCCAAACGGTCTTTACATAGAATAAATAATTTAAACATATAGGTATAAGCTATGTAAGTACTTTCAAAAAACACTTTTTACTAGGATTATCTATGACATGCTGGGTTTTTTTCCATCAGTTGTAAAAGACTATAGATCAAATCTCTAGCACCTCGTTCTACATTCTGCTTTACTTGAGGTTACAGCCATCAATGTTCTCCTTGTTCTTTGCTCAACTATGCCATGAAAAGAAATTTAAACAGGTAGCACATTCTGTGCTGCTGTCAGTGGTGAACGGTTATAGCCCAGGTATGGATTTAATAAAGGTCCCAAAAAATAATTAAGTCATATTACTTTGGTTGTGGTCCTCCTTACATGCTTTAGTGAGAAATTGATGCTATTTAAGTAACTTAAAAATACTGTTTCTTTTCCAACATCTGCCAATCACTCACAGCTTAGATTAGCAATTACTTCTACACACGTATATAAAAAGATCTCTACTGCTCTGAAATGCTAAAACTCTCCTAAAAACTTGATTTTTTTTCCCAAAAAGTAGGGCACCCTGCAAAAGCAGATAGCAATTCATGCTGTGTGCAAAAATTCCCATATCTGTTACTTCCATGACATTTGCAGAGAATTTATTTATAAGTAGCTCACATTTTTCCTATTACTGTTAATTTTTTTCTCGTGTTTGCACCTATATATTCAAAATTACTAATCTACAAAGAAAAAAGAGGCGTAGTAATAGCAACACAATTATGTTGTATATTGCACATTACACTATCACTTTGAAACAAGAAAATGCACAGGCATATAAGGAAGGGAGCACTTTTATGTGTGGTTTTGCATGTTTTATGTATTTTGAACATGATCACCCTTATATACAGATCCCTGTAACTAGTTTCCTCTTCCAAATCACTAAAAGCACCCATTACACTTCGGAGAGTCAAATGTGTCAGTGACTGCAGACAGTAGAAGAGTTGTCAAAAGTATGACCACAGTTAAATAAATAAAAACCCGCACGTCACACACCCCTCTAACTACAAGAGGCTGCAACTGGAAAAATACACAAAAAAACCCCTAGTCCATAGGAAATAGAGCAGGAGCTCGCACAGCCCACTGTCTCCAAAAAACAATCATAGCCAGCCTTTCTGTGCACACCCTCTGACTCAAGCTGGGATCTAATGGAAAAGGATGAATAAAACAAGTATCCAAGCAAGCATAATAAGGAAGCAGGCTATAAATTCTCAATCGATTACTCAGACCTCACCAGGATATGAGCCCATAGCTTCCCCCAACTCATGCCAGAGTGGATGTGGTTTTTCAGTTGTGTAGGTGAGGAAACCCTCAATGCTGTTAGTCCATCCCATACAAATACATTTTGTTTACATTCAGATTCAAGGAATAAGACTGAAGAGGCTGCATTCATAGAGGAAAGATTTGTGATGATTTAATCCAGACAGAGTTGGAGGCAGCATGGCTTTGTTCTCCTGAAACTAGCAGGAGAACCAATGGTCCACAGCAAGAGAGAATGAAGCCTTCTGACACAACCATGAGTGCTCACCACCCAGTAACCCTGACAGCACACCACAATCCTGGCTGCTAGTGCCATTTCAGAGGCTGCAGGTTATGCTTTCCAGAATGCAACCACTGCCTGGTCATCCAGCGATTTTACATAGAGAGGCCTGGATATGTGCAACATGGCATATGATCAAATGGAAAAGCACGACAGAAAAACAAGAACGTCCTCAGAATACTACAAGGTTCTCCCTAGCTGATACTAAGTAAGCTGAGTTTCATCTGCATATATTCCAGTGCCAGATATATACAGAAATACAAAAAAAATCCTAGGTCTGTAGTACCTGTATGCCTTAAAGACAGAAAACCTACAATAGTCAAGTATATACTGTAGCACAAGCATAGCCAACAAAGCATCAAGTCCAAGATCAGACAGCATCTGTTTTTCCTTTTTTTCCCCTGCTGTGCCATTACTCAACTTCCACAGTCATACCTCATGTATGGAACCTGATATATTTTAACCAACATTTAAAAATAAAATTTCCCATTATTGCTTCTGCAACTTTTATGAGATTAGATTCTGAAAGCTGAAGTCAGACATAAATAAGCAAAAATCCAAGAAAAGACAAATTAGTACTATTTTCATGTGTTAATAATCAAATGCAGCTAAATCATCTTACCAGTGATTTATTGTGTATAAATTAAAGGTCTACACAATTTTTTACATTTTCCTGAACACATATCAAAAGCTTGAACAATTACTCAAAGTATAAAATGCATTTATATACTTCGCAAATGCCCCTTCCACTGAATAAAATAGCAAATATTTTTAAAGTGGCTTTATTCCATTTCCATCTAATTATTTCATATTTTGTACCTAGACAAACTTTTTAAGTCGGAATTCCTCAGCCTGAATTACTCAAGAACCTCCATGAAGCATATGAGTATTTACCATTTAGTACACATAGAACCAGGCTATATAGAGCAGCCCTGTATCACCCATTAACTTTGTTTTTATAGCTTTACCCAGTGTATCTTTTGTTATGACAGCTGCAAAATCACCCCATTACTCAGCCCTCTCTTCCCTGCTCGGCATTACATCCCTGTTTGCCTTTTGCACACATCCATTCACACATGCCCTCCTACACTGGCAAAAATCTGAGGATCCATATTAGCTATGGTGCTGTATTTACTTTTCTTCTCCCTTCCTCACAATCAGGCTCACAGCACTTTCTTCTCCAGTATTACCAGTACTAGCCTGCATCCTCAATATCATTTGTTTCGGCTCCTGCACTTCACTCTCATCATCAAATCCAGCTCATGTCACTAAAAACTGTCTTCTCGTGTGCTACCAGAAGTCTGAGGTTGATCACATTACCCTTAGTAAGCATCCACACATTTTATTCGTACTGGTCTTTTCCCCTGCATTTGCCTCTAGCTACTGGGCACTTTAAGTCATTAAGAGTCACTAAAATAACTGGCAAAAACAACCCATATACCCTCTCATGACAAAGTGGAACCAACAATGATATCTTTTCCAAGTTTGGGATTTAGCAATAGAAGTAGTTATTTTAAAAGGTAGAAGGATAAAATGGGAAGGATTTTAGAGTAACTAAAAGAGAGGTCAGGGTGAGAAGAACCTTTGTGTAAACATCAGTTACTCCCTCCCCTTAGGCAGAGGCTCAGAGAGTGACATTATACTAGTACAATTGGGAAATGCAACTTTCAGTAGTGTTTAACTGCATTGGAGGCAGTTACACTTATTTCCTCACAACTGCATAAGCTAAACGGGGAACTTCAGAGCCATGTTTTAAAATAACTCAAAACGTTTTAGCATATTCATTAGGCAGCTGTGTAAATTCTGTCTCCTGCCATTCTTCTGCTCACTCCAGCAGGAAATGCCACTCTGTTAGCTGACACTTCTGCAAAGCAAATGTGATATTGTATCGACAGCAGACTAGTCAGTGCAAACCTCTGACTCAGTGCTCTTTTGCAGTTTCAACAGTTGCCTCATGAGTAGGGCAGTGGGGAATCAAACCAAAGGTAAAAATCAGTAATTCCTTCCCTTGCTATTAAGAAAATCTATCTCCAACAAGACTAGGACTTCATCCTAAGATTTTTCAAAGATGGTCTCACGTGCTTTGGTGCCTACAACATTAAGATATTTGCATGGATGCACGTCTAACAACATTTTAAGTGCAAGAACAGATGAAGAATTCTCTTCCAAAACACAAACATCCACACTTAAGCCATCTCCATGTGCTGAATAGTCTTCCAAGTACAGCTAACAAGTACATGCTAACAGAGGCAACTTCAAGACTTGAAAAATATAGCCAGCAAAATCTGTAAAGCAAAGCTGAGAAGTTTTTACTTCCTTCTAAACAAACCAAACTTAGGAAGTAAAACTTAGTATACAAGTTAAATATTCATATAGCATTTAAAAATTTAGAAGACTTGGATGCAGCAAGAGACTCATGTGAGCCTTGGGGCTGCAAGTGTTTCACGATGAAATTGGCATGAACTTAAAATACAGTGTAAGTCACTATCAAAATGGCAATCACAAACAAGGCAGCCTTTCAAGTGCCCTCTCGATGTTCACCACTTGCATTTCATCCCTGTTGTTAGTTACAAGGACTGAATGTGCACGTGGTTCAGAGCCGAGGAACATCCTTCTAGGTCATAAGTCTGGGGTTCTAAGATCATAAAATGGTAAGTAATAGGAATAACAGAATGCCTAGTAAATGAATTGTGATGTGTCATAAATTGTTATCTTCCTGCATAAAGCTGGCAAAAAGCCCAATTAAAATGGCATTAAAATACAGAAATGAATACTGAACAAGGAGATGAGACTTTACAGACCTTGGTCTCTTGAAAGCCAGGAAGAAGCTATCCTTCATAGCCAGGTTTATCAGAGTAAAATGACAACATTTAACATAATCTGTAGAACTTTGTTAGAAAGTTTTAAGGTACCTCACTCAGAAAGTAAAAAGTCTGAGGAAACTAGGAAACTAGTTTAAAAAAAACTTAAGAAGAGACCAAATAAACACAAAGGCAATGACAGTGTCAGAATTGTTTGCATTCCATTTCAAAACCATAAAGAATTCAAAATTTAATCAGTAAACTATTCAATCCATGCTTATCTTTAATCATCAAACATGGGCCCAAAGAGATTAAGTTTCTTGGCTAGGGCTTATATTACCAAATAGCCTTCTAAAGAATAAACCACATAATCCAGGAGTTTCTGCATTAGAGCTGCACCTACATTCTGGTAAGTCTTTAACACTGAGATTGCACTTTCCCAGGTACAGGTCGAACCTGTTTTCCTTTCATCCATGCCAGACCACGTGGGACCATGACAGTGGACAGCACACTTCATTCAGGCAGTACCAGTGGTCACACATGCAGTGCTACAGTACAGCTCCCAGAGCTAGACACAGCTCCATCAGAACCCACTGCCCAACCACATCCACAGAGGGGGTGAAAAACAACAAACCCCTACCTTAAGGCTTTTTATTTTTAATGTAGTCCTGCAGGAGTGGAAATTTCCTGCAACAATGAATGTTGGCCACCAGTAGACTGTGGCCAAAAAACCATCTTGAACCAGATCCATATTTGAGGTACTTGTGTTTTGAACAAATTAAAGACCAGTCCAGGCACTCAGACCTCAGATTTCTTGTTTTCTTAATATAACTGTGTGTGGTCTGAACTTCACTCTAACGTCAATGAATGCCTTGTCCTCTCATTAAGTCAGAGGAGTGAAAAAAATTGTCCGAAAGTCTCAAACTCTCCATTTGATGACTTTCAGCTACTTCATACTACAGCCTCGTCTAAGACTGCATTTTCTCCTCATTTTAGCAACTTCAGCTTCCCACTGCACTATCATCCTGATATCAGCCTGACTCAATGCAAAAAAGCCCATTTGAAGTTTCTGAGAAGAGACAGTTTGAGGTACACCAAGTGCCACAAATTAGTCCATGCCTCAGACTAGGTATGATTCCTGCATGTCTCAGCAAATGAGTTAGTAGTTTGACATAACAACTACAAATTAAAAGCTGATATCTCACACATTAATAATAAATGAAATAATAATATGACATTTTACTATCTCACTAAAAGTAAATATAGAGCTGAAAGCTATAACTGTTCATCCATGAAGGCACACTGAGCTGTGAAGGAGCTCAACAGGAGCACCCATTTTCATATTCTTTCATAAGTGCAAAAATAGTATTTTATGGGGTTACAGATTTTAGAGGTGGCAATATTTTAGCTTTTGGTCTCCACAGAACAGCAGACGCCACCACACACAAAGTACTACTATGAGAAATAGGGGAGGAGTTATATTAGTCAGGTTTTGGGTGCATAGGTGCGATGAATAGAACAATTTCTAGAGGCTTGGGATACTTGCAGATCTTCAGTTAAAACTTTAGTTTCCATGTTCAGAGCCTTAAGTGGACTTGGGAGTGCTTCTGCCATCTGTGATTCGCTCAGAAAAGCGCTCAAGATGATTAAGGTGTAAACCTTACATGTGTATTTTACATCCCTCTACAGCTTCAGTGTCTCCTCCACACCGTGACCCAAGAATTTCCATACACTAAGTCTACAAGGCAAGTTTTGTAACTGCCATTCCATTTTACTTTTTTTCCATGGCACCATAATTTTATTTTTTAAACATATCATCTACCTTTCAATTCTTAGATCACATGCTTTAAAGACTTAAAGCCTGTGCCTAAGTAAGGGTCACAGCTTAAACTTTCATTCACTGTGTTTATTTTGTCTGTGTGATACTGGTGATTGATCACTGAAATAGATGGAAACCTCACATGGAAAAGCCTTTAAGTTATGTAGCTCTTCAACTTAGCAGTTGCCAGAAAATGTGATATTTAAATCAAAAGGCATACCAGACTTCCTGATTACCTCAGTTCCAAGTAACAGCAAGTAAGGCATCGACATTTATGATGAACAGAGGAAAGAAGATACTCTGATGCTTGTATTACCATGTGGGATGGCAGCTGTGCCAAGCTTATCTGCTTCTATTAAAACTCCAACCACCTAGTAAAGCTAAGATAGCTGCAAGTAGGAGCACCAATGTACTCTAACATCATAGAGGTTTCTCTTCTTTCTGTGATATACTGTAATCTTACCTTCTTTCCCAAAGCTTCAATAAAACCAAAAAATTTTCTTCATGCTTTTATCTTGGAATTTACGTAGGACGCTTGTATTTAGGAAGCCCCTTCATCAAACACAAACTAAAAAAAAAAATCCTTCTTGTACTGCTGCCCTTTCAAAAGTTCTAACTGCCATTTAAAAAGCTGTGTTTCCAAGAGACATACAATGATTACACAGTGTCAGTTTCCATTTTTACCAAGTCAACTTCTGGTTCCTGTGGTGGACTTTGAATTATCCTCATTTTACTACAAATATTTCTTTATTTTAGTATCCTAGGCCCATCTTAAAAAGGGGAAATTTCAGAGCAGTCCACTAGCCTTCAAATGCTCTAAAGGAATATAAATGGCAATCTATTTAAAGAACTGTTTTTCTAACACCAGAGAGAAGTATTTTGAGTTTGGATAGAACGCAAAATTCCCACTCAAGTCAGCAAAAGAAATGTTTGGATGATAAACCAAAACCAATAGTGATGTACCACAATCTTTTCCTATTTACACTGGATCAAAAGAGGGCACTGGACACTGACCAAGCAAATGTAAAAAGAGGGCTTTTTCTAGCAACAAGCTTCCAAGTCAAACTTCCATCCAAGTCTCCCACCCTCTTTACTGCAATTAATCATCCTGAACAACATGGTACCTACTGGCTTTTCCCCCCCCAAACTCCTTTGATGAAAACATTCCACTAAATGAAGGTTCACAGCTGCTATTCTTCACTCCTTTTCTACTGAAGTTTCAATCTCTTCCTTGTGCAGGCAGCAAAAACAAAAGCTGCCAAATTTCTCTATATATTGCAATTTATCCTTCCATAAATTAGGCCTGTGAGTAACATCATTTCTGATGTTGTGTTTCCTGAAGCCTGAAGAGTATTGGCTTGTGCCCATTCAGGACTCTGCTTTCCCCTTCCAAGGCTAGTGCATTCTCCACCCTTCCACACAAGTGCTGCATCCCTCCACTTTGTGGGATGTAGGATATGCACATCTTTGCCTGCTGCTAAACTCTAACCCCTGGATCTCAGGTTTTTTTGCAGGTAGGTTTTTGTCAGTCCCTCTCCTCCTGAACAAAGTTGTGCAATACACTCATTCAGAAGAGCAGACACAAGAGTAAATATTGTGAAATACAGACAAGGAAGAACAGAAGCTGAAAGGGTAGAGTTTATTGGATACAAAGAGGATGAGGAACAGATAGAGAGATGGAGAAGTGAAGAATGTTTTTTGGGCTCTTAGGTGGTCTTTTTTCATTTTCTTACTCTCCAAAACTCAACTTGCCACTGAAACGCAGAACTGGCTTATTTTAGGTTCATTCAGAAGTTTCAGTAATTACCCACGTGCATTTATGTTTGAGATTACTTTAATTTTGAGCTTCTTGCCAAATTTCATTGTGGGTAAACACCTTTGAGTACCTAAAGCCAAATCTGTGCTAAGTATACTATTTCCTGCTCCTCTTTCTTTCCTGGAGCACTTCCATATGCTCATACACAACTGCTATGCTCCACTTAACTGATGACTGATGTTTTTCACACCCATACACATTTTTTTCTGAGGTGTATTGTTGCCCAGCTCTAACTTCCTATTACTATGGTACATACTGAAATTTTAGCAACTGCTGATGCATTACATTTGGATGTATTAGATATATATTTCACAGATTAGTTGATCCCAGAACAACTAATTAAGCATGTACTGTTTGACATTCATTAGCAGGGATTCTCTCAAACTGAAAAAAAAAAATCTGAGACATCTTTCCTAAGTTTACGGGACACATTTTCTTGCTTCAATAAGAATGCTCTTTAACCAAAAATATATAAAACCAGGACATTATCAGAGCTCAATATGAATTTAAATATATATATATATATTCCAGCATCATATAATTCTCCATTATCCCACCGGGATCTGTATGTAGCTAAAAACAAAATAGTATTTCTGGTACTAGAGAATGCCAGCCCCTGTAAGGCACAGAAGTACTTTTGTTAGTGAATTGTTTCGGGTTGGTTTTTTTCCTTCATTAATTATTAATGTCTATGAAAAACTTCTGTTAGTCCAAGATTCTTTTTAAAATAAAGGGAAGATTTCATCTCTGCAAACAGTCTACTCAGGGATCAAAAAATCCCTGACACTATTAGGTTTTTAAACTCATTAACCTCCTTACAACTGTTATCAGGAGACTTTCAATACTTACATAACTAAACAGCTAACACTCTCAAATGCTGAAATGTCACCAATGACAATGAATGGCTTCAGACCTGGAGTGCTGGAAAGCTACCAGCTCTGGCCAAGGATTTGCTGAGTTTATGTTGAATTCTTGGACTGGATTCTAAATGCCTGTATTTTGTTTTCAGGCTTTGGCACTGACCCATTTGTATCTCTGACAGTAATAAATTATACAGTTAAGAATTCCATACTGTTTTAAGAACCTCAGCTGACAGTGCCTTCAACATGAACCGAGAGTTCTCAGAGCATCATGGGACGAGTACTTCAGTCCTGATCAGATAAAAATTACTTAAATACAAGTTCAGATTTGATTTGACTGAGAATACTTGTTAGATGCATTTAAAAAAAATGTGAGAACACTTTTGAACCTACAGAATATTATTTCTTTTCAGCAAAGAGGAAGATATGTCTATTAAACTCCTTCATTTCCAATTCCCAGGCAAGACCTACAGCCAGTGAGCCCAATATCAAGAGCCTCTGCAGGACTCCTCTACCAAAACCTACATAGAACTGAAATTCAACTCGAGGGCCGTTGGGGAAATTGTTATAATATTGAGACTTATTTTAAGTCTGCATGATAACAAAACTTCATACCAAAGTGTCAGGAAGATCTCTACTGAGTAATAATTGAAGAAACAAAAAAATTAGAAGCCCTACAATTCTTTAGACAAAGTAACACACAGACTTCCAAGGAAGATGCACATCCATAACCACACCCTGTACTCCTGCAGGCATATATCACTTTTTTCCAATACGATGCATGTGTTACCTGGAATTTATCATTTACCTCCAGGGTCCTGACACCATTAGACACCAGAGGGACTTGTACCCAAATGGGTACAGGTGCTAAAGTAGCATATCATAATGTATTACTTTGAGAGTGCACCAGGTCTGTGTGACATTAATTCAAAATAATACACTAAAAGGAGGCTTTTGTACAAAGGCACAGAATGGCTTCTCTTCGCAAAACAAACAGAGCACTGGGTGAAGAGGGGAAAAAGGTGGGTAACCAAATTGATGTTTGGCTGCACAAATAGTGGGAATTTTAAGTCATAGATAGTGTAAGTATTTCATGAGCAAACTGCTCAAGGAAAGAAGCATTTTAGCCACTAAAACAGAAAAAATAAAACTGATATGAAGTGGTGAACAAAAGCAATACAGCAAAGCTTTTTATATGGCATTTCAATGCAATATATCACAGTAGTGCAATTTAGATTAAGGATAAAAGCAAATTAAAAAGAAATACTACATCTGTGCTAATGAAGCTCTCTGAATGGTTTTGACTGTACTTTTTTATAAGTGCCATGCACAGAGATCCCAACTATGATACAACTAGGCTCTGTGGGTTAAAATCTCAAAAAGTATTCAAGAATAAAAGGTACTCCAAAAAACTCCTACCAGAAGTTCAGTTTTTCAGTAGCACTGCCTATAGGAATTTGCTTCACCTCAATTTTATACTAGGAAAGTCTAAAGCAGAAAAATTCTGGTTTAGACATTATCCAGTCAGTGAGCTTTATATTAACTACTTACACAATGAATGTTTACTTCTAAAGTTCTACAGCAACAGAGTTTCTTCCAAACAGGATAATAGTTACATTGTTACGGGACCCAGGTAATCTAGAAAAACAACCTGAATAAATGAAAAAACAGTTAAGTGTAACAGTAAGTATAATTTCTCACAAAAACTGAACACTTGCAGCTCCAGGTGAAGTCAGTTTACAGACACACTGGCACTCTTAGAAGCCAGAGCTCCTTTAAGCCACAGGGCACTGCTTCTCTCTACCTATAAACCTTCTTCTTGGCCTAAATCTAATTCTGGTTTTGCTCAGACTCGGCTGTGTGAAGTACTCATTAGGCTTATAAGGAAGGCAACAGAGGAAGAAAGCAACAAACAAAAACCTGAGGGCACATATCTTCAAAAGAAGTCTGGTAATTTATATTGTGATTTAATGTTTTCCAACTCAATTGACCAACACTGTGGAGTAATAACATCAAACATTCTTCTGCCACATTGCAGAAGCTATTCCATACCTCTCTTTGCAGAGTAGAATAGCCTGGGATATCACCAATTTACTTCTCATGTCAACATAAACAGCATCAAACCTTCTCTGCCTCCTGGTAATCAGTTTTAAATTCTGCCACTAACAACGAACTACAAATTACAGTCAGCATCATAACAGGTCTCCACATTCTAATGTTCACCTCAGAGGAAAAAAAATAATTAATTTTCAAACACGGAATGATAGCCCATATGTAATTTATTACTATGCATATTGAATCTGTATTGAGAGCATAGATTTCAGATGACATAAAACAGCATTAAAAAAGCTAAGTCCAAAAACATTACACTAAAGCATTAAGCGAACTCTGTAACACAACAGGCACACTGACAAAAAACAACATAAAAATGGTCTAGAAAAGCATGAATGCACCAAGCACTTTAAAAAATTATGTAATATTAAACATTTCCTTTCCACTGTCTTCTCACAGACCAGTTCTGATCTGTACTGCTCTCATCTTGTCTCTTTTTTCTTTCATTCCAATGCTGAAAAGCTGTGTGTTAAATTGCTCAAGGGCTCATCATTCAGTAAGCAAGCCTGTTTCCATGTACTTGTGTTTCTGTTATAATAGCTATTTCCACAAATAAACCACATTAAATTCTTCACAAAACTACAACTATCTGAAGACAGAAGAATTACTGAAACCAATGCAACATATTAAACATCTGACCACAGTTTTTACAGTTATTTAGCTGGTACATCCCTTCCTATTGTCATGTAATCAGATGATTTGAGGGGGTTTGTAAAATTTACCACATAGCTACAAATGAGAAACATATTTACTCACCTATTCTTGCATGCTTTCCACAATTACAGACAATAAAATAAACATAATACACTCTAATGGAACATCACCTCATAAAAACATTTAACTTTGGTGTAATTGTTCCTAAAAGAATTGGTCACATTTGTATATATAAAAATTTATAGTTTACACAAATATTTTTATAGCCATAACCTAGGAATGGAAACATTCTGAGACTACAGCTCAGCAGAGAGCAGAATTGATGTGTTGCACAGAATTTTAAGATCAACAAATTAAATTCTAATATGGAAACAACTCCCAAAAACTATAAACACTTGTCAAAATAAGATTCCTGAAGGACAAGCGTGAATCAAGCTATTAACTGCCTTTGTTTTGACCTTACAATATGAAATAAAATATAACACTAAAAGCTAAAATATTTATTCCCTGAAAAAAAAAAAAAAGAAAAAAAAGAGAGGAAAAAAAAAGAAGATTTTCAGTATCATCTTTCCCCTTCCTCTAGTTACTGAAACAGCATTAAATAGTGCTTTGCAAGTACACCAATTCCGGCAAAAGTATATTTTTCTGAAAATTATTGATCAAAAATGGACTACAATCCTCTCCACTATGAAAAGACCACCAACATTTATGTAATATTACAAACTACCTAGAATCTCTCACTTGAGTTGCAAATTCAAGTGAGACAAATGAGACATGCTCTTCCAGCCTTCACGAGAAATATTCTCATAGAGGTTTGTTGAGATTTTGAAACTACACACAAAAAAAACCCCAAAAAGGTGAAACTTAAACAGCATGAAATAAAAGACCAGAGGATGCTTAAAAAGAATTTATAGATGAGGATGGAATTTGACTTAAAGGTAGGTAATAAGATTGATTTTTTTTTTTTTAAGCTGGATAAAGATCTACTACTAAGCTCTATGGCCTACTTTCTCCACTTGTTTTAAAGTCATGCCAAAAGGCCCAGGCACCTGCCCTGCTGAAGTACATTTCCCCAAAGTTTGCACATTAGCAGTCTTCTCTCAGACACATGCCCCATAATGTAGGCAGTGACACAGAGATCATGTCTAACTGGTGCCATAATAAAATTAGAATGTGTGCTAAGGAGCCCTGCCAAACTACAAACCCTGCACTGGGAACAGACACCGTCCGTTAATCTCTTCATTGCCACTTCTTTTCTAATCTAATTCACTTCTTCACTGCATTTATACTGTTTACCTTTTCATGCCTCCCAAATCAGGTAATACAATTCAATTTTTACAGTAATTTTTACATTCCTATTCCCAGTGATGCAATCACTACATTGAAAGTATTGCCGAGAACTTAAACAAGGTAATTTTGGCAACAAAAAGGTCTGCATAGATATTTTGTATTCTTCTTACACAAACAAATTTGGAGGCAAAATTAAGTTGGCACCACACCTTTCACAATTTTTATTTTGCATAATAGCTTTCTATATTTTAACAGGTATACAATTTTTCTAAAACTGTGACTTGATTTCATTTGTTTCAAAGAATGTCAACCCATTCATTTTCAAAAAGACCCATACAGGAAATAGTATGTTTCTCACAGGATGGATTAAATGCATTTGTGTTTTATTAATAATGATGAAAAATATTTAGCTTTTTAGCAATGCAACAGAAACAAGCATTTCAAACTACCCCCTTAACCCTCTTAAAAACAAAACTACACAAAAACTAAATAGCCTAACACCAAGATTACTCTTCTGATAGTGATGGGTCACAAAGAACTTTACATGTTATATAATGCACTATATGTTTACTCTGGCTCAGATTCTTTCACCTGTTCTCCCCTGGCACTGCTAGCACTACCAGATGGATCCATTTTAGATTTAATTAATTTACCCGGTCTCCTAGGATTTTGAAGAAGTAAAGCACAGACAAGAACCCTGGTTCTTGCCTTTCTTGGAAACAGAAAAAGAATCTAGACACAGAGAGATTTTCCTTTTAAGAACAGAATAAAACATTCACAAATAAATATCTCAGGAGAACACGTGCTGTTCAAAGAAGCTAAAAATAGTAAAATCAACAAGCATATGTTTAACTGGGAACCCTCCTAGATCTGAAAAGTAACATTATTCTTTAAATCCAGTTTAAATCCATTATTCTTTAAATCCAGTGGATATGAGAACTCAAAGACTGTGGCTGGGTTTTTTTGCTGTTTTTATTGCTTTGTTTTTTTTAATGGCAATTAAGAAAGCATATTCCAAGTGTCTGCATATAAAGTGAATACCATACACTGCATATTGAACTAGACAGATTCCCTCCTTCTTGTCATCAGCCTTCATTCCCTCCACCATATTATTTTTCTCTTCTTAAAAATTCCTCAACACACTACAGCTAAAATTTCATCCCACCTCAAATATTGTTATTATTCCTTTTATTCTCTGCTTATGAAAAAAATAAATCTTCATGGCAACTTAGCATGGCATGGCAAGTTATAACCACTTGTAGCTCTTTAAAAATAGTAACTGCTCTAAAGGACTCACAAAACATATTCCCATCATTAATTTAAAAAAACAGGGTGAGTGGATGCACATTAATTAAATCATCTGCTTATCTTGATCACTGTGTTGCTTTATATGGACTAGGGCAAATCAGTTCTCTGACAGTCCTCCTCTTCTGGCTTTCTCCTTATTGTCTGCTATCACATCATAAGATGCATGAGGCAGTGGATCACCCCTTTGTCAAAGCTGGGAATAGGATCTACCATAACTAAGATAGCAAAATCACACGGCCTCAGAATACTACAGTAGAAAAATAGTTCAAATGGATCTTTTAAGTTGCTAAGTCCAATACTGAATAAACAATGCTCCTTATATAGAGTGGAGCATTTTAAAGCAATATCTAGAGCCCTAGTATTGCAGAAAACACTACGAAACCCACAAACCTTTCAGCCCTGTAAATGGAACTTAAATGATCCAGAAGCATTGAAACACAGTACAGGAACTAATTTTAATTCAAATATATCAATACAAAACACAAACCAGCTTACATCACTTTTAAGTGATGCCAACTCTCAACGGTGTGTATCATAAAGGATACACCGCATCTCTCCTGATAGTACAACATTTCCACAAAGTTTTAGCCCCAAGTGTCACACAACTAAAAAAGAATCTCAGGTTTTCACCTTCAGAAGTCTGGTGAGACACTCAGCATTAACTCAAGACTATGTAAGCTAATCAAAAGCCTGAGGCCAGAAGACAAACAGAAACAACCCATACTAAATTCTGAAGACCATGATTATTTTTTAAATAATTTACATCACTGTAGCATTTGCCACCAGATCTGCAATGAATTAAACTATTTTTTATATTTAAAACAATTGATTTTTAAGGGTTTGGGTTTGTTTAAGAAAACAGTGATCTAATACTTTGACTTGATGATCTTATAAATTATTAGAAAGCAGCCCAAATAAACCCAAATAAGCTGACAAGGTAAAACCAGACAACCAGGAACCCACATCAATATAATACAGGGGTGAAGAACCCCCTACTTTCAGTGATATCAATTGCCAAAACACTGCTATGGGCTTGAGACACATAATTTGTTCTGCAATTACGTGAAGTGCCATTTCTATCAGCTCTCGGAGCACATTCTCTCATTTACCTATAACTATTAAAGCCATCCATTTTAAGTTATGGACATTATGTATTTCCTGTAGGAGTTATACAATACCCTATGTTTACATACCATTTAAAATACAAAGAGTCTTTACAAATCAACAAAAACTACACTCTTGCACTCACTGCTGAAAGAAATCCATTCCCAGGGCCAAAATCTTTGTCTCAAGGAAAAGGCAATTCAAGTTGAGAAATACAGTTATAAAAACAATCTGCACTTAAAACAATTCCTCTACTTTTTGTTCATGAACATTTTTCACTGAGCTGGGAGAACACCAATGCACAAGAGACACAACCTCAAAAAGTTTGTTTATATTGCCAGAAGCTTTTATAGAACTTTTACCCTTAATTTTAGCTATTGTTACCTATCTCTCCACTTCTAATACATGCTTTGGAAATAAAACTAAAGTTCTCAGCTACAGGATAAGCAGCCTGGGCACCAAGCTCTATCACCTATTATCTCAGATTAGATCAAATAGGCAGTTTCTTTAAAAGACCTCTCACAAACTCATTTTCTTCCCCCCTCAACCAGGACAAGTAATAATACCTTTATCCATTTTGACTCCATACAGTTTCTAAAGTTCCCAGAAGATCAATAAAATTAAAAAAAAAAAAAAAAAGGAGGTTATTTTGGAATAGTTATACTGAAATTAATCAATAGTTCTGACACAGCCCAACACCTGTGACATTTTAAGGCAGCAAGATGTCATCCAATGTCTCAGCCTTACCATTGTCTTCACCAGGTGGCTGGTTCACCATCCCATCCTCAGCAGCTGGCCTGCCCGAGGAACCTTCCATGGCCAGCACGGCTGGAGCACCAACAGAAAGTCCATGAGCATAAACGTAATGCTGAAGTGCCAGTTATGGCAGGATAAAAGAAAGAGCTCTCTGAGAGACCAGTTGTGAGCAGCTGTACAGACACTGCACACTGGTTAAAAAAAAAAACATAGTAAACCCAGAGGCTTACCAAAAAGCTCATCTGGGCTTTTCCCTAAAAACACAGCTAACTTTACCCGGATGAGAAGCAAAACACAATAAGAGAACAAAAGAGTTCCACAAGTGCTTCACTTCAGCATTTATATCCTCACTAATCCAGCCCAGCTGTGAGGACTGAAGGCCCATGAATAGGCAGAGCAGGTCAGGTGTGCTCCTGGAGCTCATCTTCCTACCTAGTTTCACCTGAAAGGAATCCACCTAACGATGCTGGGAAAGCTAGAGTTTACTTTCAAAAGTCATCCAGATAAATGCTAAAATCAACAAAAACATGTCCACCAAAGGACATAATGAAATTAATATTTAGCATACAAATAATGAAACAATCTCTCCTTTAAAACTTTTCTGCATTCAACTTTTACCTA
The DNA here is from genome assembly GCA_013399855.1 of Oxyruncus cristatus. NCBI lineage: Eukaryota > Metazoa > Chordata > Aves > Passeriformes > Cotingidae > Oxyruncus > Oxyruncus cristatus. Next base: position 1,335,332 of record VXAY01006690.1, read on the forward strand.
GAAAATACTTTTTGCTCAGTAAAAAGGCCTTAAAACACATAGAATGGGTTAGTATCTGGAGCTACCATCACATGCCAGTCAACACAGCTCAGGTACACCTCACAGAGAGTCTCCTTGCAGACTTTAAACTTTGGATTTATTACTACTGTCAAATCTCAGGATAGTAAGCCCAGTCTTAAGAGACTAAATAAAATTATTGCTGCCTCAAAACACCTAATTTGCTCTAATGGATTAAATTTGTGTTTTAAAAAGTTTTAAGTGACATAACTGAGCTTCAACAGGCATTAGGTCAAATCAGGTATGATTTACATCACCTGCACTTTATACCAACTCATAAAGTAGATGCAAACACTGCAAAATGTGGCTTAGACACCTTCACAGAAATAATCATGCAATCAGATGCTCTAGAACAAATTTTTATTCCCATATGCTCAAGAGCATACAGGAGCAGCACAGTTAAAAGCTGCATGACAGTGCGGAGCTCGATCCATCACCCAGTCACTTCCAAGACACACACACTGCTTATATCAACTCACTATGTGATTGACCCTCCTCTCAACAAGACTCAGCAACACCCTGGTAGATCATTAATGAAGGATTTTAACAATTAGTAACTGAGCAGGTTCACTCTTTTACTACACCTGATGCAAGTCTGGAGTCTCTTCTGCAGTACCCTTAAGCTATTGCAGGCAGAAATGTTAGCTATTTCAAAACTGAATATTCTATTTCTTTGTGTAAAAAAATAAAACAGACATGCCTATGAAATTCTTGGTTTGCTTTTTTGTTTAAAAAAACAAGCAAACATTTCACCCTAGGGGTTGAAATATTTTTCACTTCTACAAGTCATGACTATACATTCTCTCATTCAACCACTCTTTAATAAGACAGGAAACTTTCTACATATAGTTTCTGTACTCAGTTGTAAGGATATATTTTATTTTTGTACGCAGTCAGCATAAGAGCGAATCAATTAAGATCTATGAACTTTAAACCATTACTATTTCTCACTTTAAAGAACATAAACCCAAAGACAAAGAATCACATGGACAGCCAATAAAGCCAAAGTTTATATACAGCTTTATTAAAGCAACTGTAGCCATAGAAATAACATGTTCTGATTACCCTGCTATTGTCAAAATGGGAGCATGAACAAAGTATTTTAATTTTTGTTGCAGCTATTTCTAAGAGCAATCAGCTCAAAAGAAGTATTTTTTATTATGGGGTATGTATCAACCTCTTACACAAAGGAAAATGAAAATTAGAGTATTACGTGTTAATGCAAGAGACACTATTGCTTTACAGAGCTTTAAAACAGTGAGTAACTTCAAAAACACTTAAGTACCTTCTCCCATGTTTATATAAGCCAGGGGCTTAGATAAACCCAACTCAAGATCAGACTATGATGAGTAAGTTCAACATTAAAAAAAAAAAAGATATCTCGATTTTAGCTGTTATGTTCATTGACAAACATCTAAATAAAGAAAAAAGTTTTCAAGAACAATAGCACCTCTTTCTGAAAATGATCTGGAATTGTCTTTAACTGAAATAAATTAAGATTAAGACCTTATTCAGATCTTAAATATAAATTTTGGTGTCTAAGTCGGTATTTTGTGCAAGTGACACAGATTCCCCATATTAACCTAAACAATTGGCACATGAGTTTTCTTTAAAAATTATGAATAACCTTAAATAACAAACATGATGTCACAATCAGGAAAAGCAAATGGTCTTTCTTCTACTCCCAGAATCACACAGAATCATTCAGGTGGCAGCACAAAGATACCAAGGTTTTCCTATAGCACATATCATGTACGTTAACATTAAAATTTTATCACATCATACAGGCAGAGTCAAAGCTCCATGCATTGGACAGCATTTTCCACTTTTAGTAAATAAATATTTGATTATATCCTAGGGTCACATTCCAGCAAAGCAACCAAAATTATTTTTGCAAATATCAAAATTGTGAAGTTTTTAATGTTGTTTTCTTTTAGGAATAACAGATATATAATATGAATTCTGCTCTTCTGACTCACAAAAAGACAACACCATAAGTTACACATACAAGACAGCGTCAGAGGAGGGAAACCTGCATTTAGTCAAGTAAAATTTTGTATGGTCTTAATCCAAAAAACAGACCAATAACGGGTGAAAGAAAAGAAGTATGCTTTATAGCTGAGGGCCTTAAGTGATATGAAAATAATGCAAACATAAAACCAGTAGTCCCCTGTTTCGGATGCTGAAGGAATCAGAAGTCTTTGGATGTAAGTGTACTGGGAATAGAAGAAAACTAATACAAAATGCTGGAAAAAACTTCCCATATAATAAAACCAATGTATCAGAAGTGTATAATCAAAGCATTAAAAATATTTTCTCATGGGGAAAAATGTTTGCACCACATATAGACAGCCACTGCAGTAGTGTCCCCTAACTAAGCTGTTCTTGTGACTAAAAGGAAAAGGAACAAGGAGGGGTTTTTCCTTCATTCCTTAAAACCCAAGTAGAGTTTGTCAGCTTCTTTACGAAGCAATATAATATGATAACCTCAAAAATGTAAGATCATCACACAATTTCTGCTGGTTGATCGGCAAATCCACCTTCAAAAAAGGGATGTCAAATCATTTGTAGCCAAAGGATTCACCATATCTGAAGACACCACTTATGACCATCATAGGTCACAGAAGCCAGAAACTCATTTCAAGTAATTTCTGTCCAGCAGAATATCTGTTCATAATCACAACTAAAAGATGCTTAAACAAAGAATCATTCTAATACATTTCCCTTTATCTTTGTAATACTAAAGTCACTGTTTGAAAACAGCTTTTTTTAAAAAAAGATATCTGTAATAATGTTTCTCCATAATTAAACCAGGAAATTAATCCAATACCAGTAGTTCTAGAGTTAATCTCATTAATAATAATAATAGCAAATTAAAAGTGAGCTACCTTTTTGTATAACAAAAAAAGAGCTAAACCATTACATAAAAATGTAAAACATACCATGAAAAATGAATGAAATATAACAAGAAAGGAAATGCCAAAATATTTAGTCAGCATTTGTTTGGACAAAAGGCAACAAAAGTGTATTATAAATTTATCTCTTGTTATATAAAGAGCAATAAAAAAGAAACACAGTAGACCTGTATTTAATAGTTACAGTGACAAGCCACCCAGTTGTTGTGTGATGCTACAGTTGCTGATGGGGTTATAGTGTTCCTCCTAACTTTTCTGGCCTGGTGATGAGATCTGGGGTGTTTGCTCCACTATATGTTAGCTGTTGTAATATTTAAATTAGGCAGTGAAGCTCAGGACTTGCAAAGGGATTTCCAGGACTCAGGGCTGCAGGTGATCCAGGGGGCAAGGGACCTGTGCCAGTTCCACTAAATACGCACTTACTGCAGTTCTGAAAAAAGAGCCAATATTTACCATTGCACATCAGCTTGCAGGAGGGATGCCATGATACCACTCAAGTTTTGATTTCCAAGCGGAGCCTGGCAGAAGGTATAATTCTTGACGGCAATGGAAACATACCTTGTGCGGTTTTTAAATATTATGCTTCTAATGTTGATATCTCAGATACAATGGCCACAAGCCAAGTAAATACACCTCGCTACAATAAAAGAAAAAGGCTTTTAAAAGCTTAAAATGTTAACATAGGAATAATTAAAAAAAAAAAAAATCTGATTCATCTAAAACACTGTGAACATCTAGGCCTGAGTCCAAAATCATGGAAGTTAGTAGGACTGCCTCCCTCTATTTCAACAGACTTTGGATAACACTCTCATACAGACAAATACAAGCAATATATCATCTCAAAGCAAACTAAACTCAACACGTTTCAGTGGCAGCACATTCATTTAAACAGAACCATGCATACTATATATGGAAATGAAGTGTTCCTCTCAAAGACGCAAACCCAATGTATTCTCAGGCTATAAATACCATCAGAATTCAAAATGGGCCCTGCCTGACCAATATATCTCTGACAGGCATGGAAGATAGGTATCTTTCTTTTTTGTTTATTCATGCAGCTATTGTTAAAAGTGCTACCAAACTTCTGCTGCATTTCCACCCTCCACTGTCACCCAAGGTGACCTATTTGCCATGGACAGAGTGCTCACACTTACAAACCATGAGGTCTTATTTGGAATTGGCGTATTTAGCTCTGTGTAAAGTTCGTATAAATGCCAGTCTGGGCTTGTGATCTAACAGACTTCTGCACTCACTTCCCAGTCAGGCATTGTATTCCTGCAAGGAGAAGGGATTTGGACTCAATGATCCTTATGGATCCCATCCAACTTGAGATATTCTATGACTCTAAGCCTTTAGCCATGTAGCAGCATATGAACACATTACAGAAACACAGCTTTTTATGAGAGCTGTTTAAAGTGTAGTTCCTTTCCTTCTGTCACTAAAATCACATGTGGTGGAGAAAAATATTTTTTAACCATTAACACCCACATATAATGTTTCAGCAATCTTGCCCTTAGAAAACCTCCACAAGCTGTATTCACTGTGCCCTTCTTAGACTTGTGATAATTCAATAATCTTCATACATGTAAAGTACATAGTTTTGTACAATGTGACTATGTATGTTTACTAGAACCAAAGGGATACCCTGTCCCCTAATTTCATCTGGTGCTATTTTACGTTTACATCTCCCCAGAGATTTTGCTGCCCTACAACCTCACACTACAGAATGCCTTGCTGCTGCTGAACTACAGCCTGAGCCTGCTGAGGAATTATCATCAGCCAACCCTGCAATTCACATAAACTTTTGTCACACAGAGTTGGATTCCACAGAATAGCAGAGCCAATCTTAAAAGGAACATTGACTACTGCTCTGTATTTTGCCTGCTGACTAGAGATTACTGCTTCTTTTTAGGATTTGCCCGAGGAAGGACACTCAATGACTTAAGATTCACAAGCCACGTTCTTGCCATAGTACAGGACACACAAGGACCACCACTGTTTTTTTTAATTATAATCATTAAATCCCGTCCCTGCAGATATTATACTTAGGACTAGTGCTGTCTAAATTTTCAGTCTTTTTGTCTCTGGGGCTATAAACTGCCCTCATTTTGTGTTCGGAAATCCCATCGCATCAAAACTGGGTACATAGATCATTATTACTTAAAAACTTTTTGTTTGCTATTATAGTCATTTCTCCTATTGAGCTAAACTGGGAAAAAAATGTGAAATCTAATGGTTTCCAATCAGCATTTACAGATTTGCAAACGTGTGAGAGTTGCATTTTCTTTTTGAATGCAGATTTTCTCCTTAAATGAATGTGTTGCAACGCCTTGAAAGTAAGTATGATACTGTATCCAAATAACATTTAGGTAGAGAATGTTTGGTTTACAGCTTAAATCCTTGCCTATACGTTTTCTTTTCTGCATGCATAACCAGTTTTAGCATGTGTCTATAAAATGTGAAATCCCTTATGAGCTCCAGAGAGCCAAAACTGTCTTCCTTTTCACAGCACAGAAAACAGCAGCATACACCTCTCCATATGGGTTCCCGTTTTCACTTGTACAAACATCTGCAAAAAGCTGCAAGTATCTTTTCTTTCAGGACTTGACCTCTCCACCATGGCCATCTCTCAACTGGCAACCTGTCTGGGGGGACTCGCTCAGAGTAATTGTGCGCAGACCACCTGATAGCCATGAGACAGGGACGACTGAGCCAGGCTGTGCATGTGACTAACAAGCAAAATGCATTACAGTCCACTGCTAATCCCTTGAGCCTTCCAGTTGTTCATCATACGCGGCTGCTCGGTACATCTTCAAGAGAGTCAAGGTGAAGTTTCCACGTGCAGATTTAAATGAAGGGATCCCTCGCGTTTCGTGTCCACATGTGTTCTTCCAATGCACTCTCCTACTTTTCTCAATATGTCATGCCTCAAAGTTGTTTATTTATTTGGAGAGGATGTTTATGTGGGTACTGCTTGGAAATCACCAAACCTAGTATACAGGAGAGCCATCTTGGTATGAATGCTGCTTCTTTTAAGGAAAACTTTAATTTTTCCACTTATAAATCTTCTCCGGCTTTGGAGTTCTGGGTTAATTTTAACTTCTCAAAGAAGACTTCTGCAAATATTGTATTCCCAGTAAAAACAGAATTTTTCTATGCAAAAGAAACAGGAACACTGCTTGGTTTCTACTGACCAAATCTGTGTCATTTATTAGATTTCAAAAATATGTAGACCAACGTCAAAGAAAATTATTATAGCTTGTAAGTTCAGGCTAGCAACTGCTACCCATAACAATAACATAATTTAATTTTATATGTGTACAAGTCCCGGGTTGTGGGGAGAGAAAGCTCTTCAAAACACTGAAAGCATTGCAATAAGGATACATTGTACCTGCTAGAGCCTCGATGACATAAGGTCCGTAAGAGGTATCGCTCACTGGGGAACCAAGGGGCAGTGATAAAGAGTCTGGTATCACACTCTTCAGAAGGGTACAAATCCCACTTCATTCTGCACTGGCCAGCTCCAGGAGCCCCAAACCTGTGCTCTCGCATTCCACTGCTCTTTCTTCATGCTTTAGAGTTTGTTCAAAGCCAAAATATGGTATCAGATAATGTCAGTAGAAAATGCCCTTCAAGAGCATAGAAAATGCAGAGGCAGATCCATATAATCAAAAGAACTACATATTATATAATACACATTTAGCCTCTATGTCTACTGTGTACATCACCATGTATATTTATTTTATTTTTCTGCTACTGCCAGAAGCAAGAGCAACTAATGGTGTCAGAGACCAGCCCAGTGAAGTTCAATATCTCACATTCTACTTTTCATACACAAACAGAAATGAGTTGGTCAAGGGATAAAAAAAAAACAATTACAAGTTCTTTAACAATATTTAGGCATTACTAAAAATGTAGATGTAAACAGTGAGGAGAAAAACAGCCTTTGTTAACTCTTTCCCATTGGACTGTAGCTAATTTTGAAAAAATTGCATCTAAAATTATATACCATATTAAATGAAGGAATACAAGGGCTTCAGTTGCAATGACTGACATATTACATGAAACACTGACAAGACAGGTCAAGATTTACATTTTTTTTTGACAGATTTTTTAAAATGTCAACTCACAAAGCAAGCATGGAGCACAAAAGTCCTAAAACCTCAGCAATCATTTTTAGTACATGATTAAGAGTAATGTTCTATTCATATACAATTACATAAATTAGATATGGAATTTTAAGGGGAAATGTTGATCATTCTGTTAGCAGTTTGCATACTGTTGACTTACAGTATCTTGACTTTCTTATCTCCAAGAAAAAAACTGCAATGAAATTTCATACCACAAAGTGTTAAACTGTTTATATCATGTTTTTAAATTCCAACCTTAAATTGAATGAGTTAAGCAGGGGAACACATACAAACAAAACACATCCTAAACACTTCTATGTAGCCATTAAAAAGTGTTACATAATAAAGTCAAGTTGACAATCACTGACAAATCCATGGAATACAATGTTGTGCTTAGAATATAGGAGGGAGAAAAAAATGAAACTTTTTGCAATTCCTTGCAATAACACATGGACATGAGTGTTAGCACAGTAACTCTGAATTATTCACATATATATATATATATGTGAATTATTCAATAAGAAGCCACAGAAATTAGGCATGAGAAAGATGTCTTTTAGTTCTCTCACTGGGACCACTTTTTACGTAGCTAGTAAGATGATGCTGGATAACTCAACTCCACTGCAACCTGTGGAGCAGCAGAAGAGGCAGCACAGGGAAGTAAAGGTCCTAATATGCAGAAAACTTCTTCAATCCCACAGTAGGAGGAGCTACTTCTTCTAAAATTGCTTTTGCTAGCAGGTCCAATACAGTCAATATAGCATATGAAAGAATTCACATTTTTCACCGGCAGCCTCGGCAGCCTTTCCAAGTCACCATGAAGTACAAAGCATGTGCTTGGTAAAAGCAAAGTTTTAAGACACTTCCAGTTGTTATTTCAGTTACCCTTTATACCCTAAATACTAGAAAAGTGTTTTGCAGTAACTAGTTACTCCTTGCATACAGAGAATTCCCTCCAATTCCCCATTTTATCATGCAATGAATGCAGGATCAGCCCTTGAAAGTTCTTCCTCACCAGAGTCTTTGAAACCCTTACAAGTGGAACAAATAGGATCTAAAAAGAGACATATATCTCCCCCTACCTGCAGAGTCCTTTATCCTCCTGCCCCAGGGAACTACATTCAGACAACTATTTCAGGTCTCAAAGATGAAATAAACTCAAATCTTACAACCTGACATAGCAATAGTATGTGACACTATTCAGACTGGAAGTGTTAGAACCCCTCGATGAAGCCTGTTACTTACCAAACTGACATATTTAGACTGAGAGGTATTAAAGACAATTCAAATATGCCTTTCTATACCAGTTAAGAAATGACTGATTTGCTTTAACTGTTCTCCCACTAATGAATTATCTGATCAACAATACCCACCAAGACACCACATGTAAGAAGTCTGTGTACAAGTCTGTAACTTTTCATTCTCTCAAGGAAAGAAGCACGAGGTAGTAACTTGAAGAATTTTCTTTTTTCATCTAGATTCCTGATAGCCCCTGTAGATTTGTCTCATTCCATGGAGAAGAAAACGCTAAATACTCAAAAAAAACAAAGGTAAGACTTAACTACTCACCCTTTCTTGAAAACTGCCTTTTACTGTTCTAGGAACTGGTATCTTATAATCACAAATTCATTACAGCTGTGTCATCATACCTGTCTAACACCTCTCTAAGAAAGTTCAGGTTTGGTTTGAAATGAAATAGAAATTGCCTATAGTACTGCCTGGTAGGATTCCTGATGCTTAAGATTGACTTAAAAGCTTTTATTCCTTAACTCTAGCAATCATTCCTTCCATACACAGGCCAACTTCACTGTAATAGGTTAACTTCCAACAGGAATGTGGAGGTTCATTTAGGCAAACCAAACTACAAAACAAACAAGAACCTTAACTTCTCAGGCTCTAACTTTGTTTCTGGTTTCCCCTAATTGTTAGACCCTTTGTACAGCAGGGTTATGTGCTGTATGAAGTGTGTTTAGAGGGGAGGGGACGGGAGAAAGGGGGAGACAGCTCACTGTACGTCAAAGCAAGCCAGCAACCTAGCAACCATATATTAAAAGGTGTGTGTGTTTTTGTGGGTGTCTGTGTGCCAGGAATAACTGAAGCAGATATTATTCCATTTGTAATTCAAAAAATGTGAAAAGGGAAGGGGAGAAACTCCAGCTGCTGGTCTATTTTGGGGTCTGTCAAAATCCACTTTCACAATACAGAGTCTTAACACTTTCTATCCCATTTGTCTCAATCAAAAACTAAAGGGTGGACTCAAGCAACTTTTTGCTTTGGTTTGAAAAGAGACCCTTCCAAGCAGGAGCTAACTTACTTCACATACTAAGCTTTCTTCCAGCTGGTAATATGCAAAAATCAAAGAGGCAGTGAGGTTGCCTCACAGACATCTCACTTAGGTTAAGAGAATACTGATCTACTGTATTACAAATGTACTGAATACCTCTAGATAGCCACACTTAATTTCACAAACAGAAGCGTCAAAGATTCTCAGCCAACTTTAAAAATATTTACTTGAGTGGCAAAATTGAAAAGGCAAATTTCTCAGAGTTTCTCATTCCACAAGGGAACTGAGAATTTAGATCAGTCAAGGCAAGCTCCTACCCCGCCATCATATGTGGTCCCAGGGGTGCATGAAAACTTCTGATCCACACCGTACCACTACAGCAGCATGTGCCTCACTCAGAGTGACTGAACACCAGGTGCAACTTTCGTGCCACCAGATGAAAAGGAAAGAGTCCCTGCGTGGGGTGGAACAGAGAGGGGGGAACAGGGACACGCCGCAGGACTGCACCCAGCACCTCACACCCTCCAGCCACGCTCCCCACGGCTCCCAACAGCCCATGGCAACCCTACCACAAGAAGCAGACAGCACACTGCCATCCAACAATAGCCCTTCGGCGTCCACTCCAGTGCCTCCTCGCCTAGGTGTCCTGGTCTACAAGGCTGGGCTCCTACTACTACTCCTCCTCACCAACAGCACCGCACCAAACCATCACCGGCAGCAGGAGGGGAAAGGGAGGGGAGTTACCTTGTTTTTGACCCCGCAGTGGCAGCAGACAGTCCACAGGTACTTGAGGGTCCTCCACAGCAGGATGATAAATAGTCCCCCAAAGAAAGTAACCATGGATGAGGCGAGGAAAGCCCACCACATGCGCTGTCCGCGGCTATCGCAGGGCACCTCCATGGTCACTGGGATGATGAGCGCATCCATCTTGGGCACATTGACGGGGGAGGAGGACGAGTCTGTGTTGAGATTGTTGGCGTTGATATTGTTACTCATTCTAATGCCGCCGCCGCCGCCGCTGCCGCCCGGGTAGGAGCCGCCGCCGCTGCCATTTGCCATAGCTAACAGCGAGCCGGGCGCGCAGGGGCTTCCGAGAGCTCCTCCCGCCGCCAGCGCCCCCCAAAAAACCCATCACCAGCCATATTGCTGCTGCTGCCGCCGCCGCTGCT
>VXAY01006694.1:4147-26536 GCA_013399855.1 Oxyruncus cristatus
ATATGAATATACAATATATAAAATTTTTCTATAAATCATGTTTATTATAATATTAGCAACACTAAAATTATTAGCATTAAACCAATATTAATATTATTTAGTATTTGCACCATCATTTATTTATTATGTATTTATATTAAAAAAATATGTTTCTCTAAATGTTCATTATTATATTATAAACGTTAACATTAGTAACATTAAATCAATATTAATATTAATTAGTAACAACAACATATTAACGTTAATTAATTTTTACCAACCATATATTAACATCATCACCAATTTATTATTGAAATATTTATATTAAAATGCAGTAATGATTTGAATATATAAAATATAAGAATGTTTCTATAAATAATGTTTACTCTATTATTATGAACATTAACACTATTAATATTCAATCAATAATAATATGAATTCTTATTAACAACTTATTATTGTATATTTACATATTATATTATGTATTTACATTTATATTAAAATGTATTCATGATAGAAATATATCCAATATAAAAATGTTGCTATAAATAATGGTTCTTATAATATTGTCAATGTTGCCATTATCAACAGGAAATCTATATTAATATTAATTAATATTAATTAATATCAACACCATTATTTATTTACTGATAGGTATTTATATTAAAATGTATTTATGAGATAGATAAAATGTAAAAATGTTTCTATAAATAGTGTTTATTATCATATTATCAACGTTACCATTATTGTCATTAAATCAATATTAATAAAAATTATTATTAACACTATTATTTATTTATATGTATTTATATTAAAATGTATTCAGGAGATAAATAGATAAAATATAAAAATGCTTCTATAAATAGTGTTCATTATCGTATTATCAATGTTACCATTATTACAATTAAATCAATATTAATATTAATAATTATTAACACCATTATATATTTATATGTATTTATATTAAAATGTATTCAGGAGATAAATAGATAAAATATAAAAATGCTTCTATAAATAGTGTTCATTATCGTATTATCAATGTTACCATTATTACAATTAAATCAATATTAATATTAATAATTATTAACACCATTATATATTTATATGTATTTATATTAAAATGTATTCAGGAGATAAATAGATAAAATATAAAAATGCTTCTATAAATAGTGTTCATTATCGTATTATCAATGTTACCATTATTACAATTAAATCAATATTAATATTAATAATTATTAACACCATTATATATTTATATGTATTTATATTAAAATGTATTCAGGAGATAAATAGATAAAATATAAAAATGCTTCTATAAATAGTGTTCATTATCGTATTATCAATGTTACCATTATTACAATTAAATCAATATTAATATTAATAATTATTAACACCATTATATATTTATATGTATTTATATTAAAATGTATTCAGGAGATAAATAGATAAAATATAAAAATGCTTCTATAAATAGTGTTCATTATCGTATTATCAATGTTACCATTATTACAATTAAATCAATATTAATATTAATAATTATTAACACCATTATATATTTATATGTATTTATATTAAAATGTATTCAGGAGATAAATAGATAAAATATAAAAATGCTTCTATAAATAGTGTTCATTATCGTATTATCAATGTTACCATTATTACAATTAAATCAATATTAATATTAATAATTATTAACACCATTATATATTTATATGTATTTATATTAAAATGCATTCATTATATAAATATATAAAATACTGTTTCTATAAATAATATTTATTATAATATTATCAACATTAACATTATTAGCATCACCTCAATATTAATTATTACCATATTTATTTATTATTCTATATTTATATAGAATATTAGATATTTATATTAAATGTATTTGTGAAATAAAGATATAAAAATATTTCTATTAAAATGTTTAATACTATTAAATTAACATTATTACCATTAAATCAACATGAATATTAATTAATATTAACGCCATTATTCAGTGATTTATTATTTAAAGCTCGGACAAAGAATGACTGACCTGGCTCCTAAAATTGGTCTTTTCCATCTTGGCACCGGGAAATTGGCTGCTGGAAAAACGGGAATATTCCCAGCAATAACATTCCCAGCAAGTATTTCCTGACCCCCGCCCCAGATATTTTGATATGGAAGCGTAAAAGCAGGGAATTAATCGATAATAAAACCAAATCAGGCACCTCTTTGCATCCAAACCCTTCCAGGAGACCTTCCAGGAGCACGGGAAGGAGAGGGGAAAAAAATCAGGATTGGGGAGCACTTCTTTAGTTCCATTCCCACATTTTTTTGGTGCAGAAACGAAGATCTGGATAAATCCCAATTAATTTCGTGTGGAGATTTGGAGGTGGTTTAAGCCGGGAAAGGAAATCCTAAAGGAAGGACTTCCCAGGAAATGTTGGGTGGTGCAGCCCCGGTCGGGTTTTCGGGGATCACAGTCCCGTTTTCCTGGATTTTAAACTGAGCAGAGGATAATTCCACAGAGTTTGTGACTCACATCCATAAATACTTAATATTAATATGAATAATAATATAAATAAAATAAATCTACTTTGAATACATAAAGGGGGGGGGAAAAGGAATTGGGATTGATCCAACTGAAATTGAAATTCCCGAAGGAGGACGGGGATGGGAGAAGGAGAAATAAGAGAGAGGCACAGGGGGGGCCCATCCTGGGTGGGGGTTTCTGGGATAAGGGAAACATCTCCAGGCTGATCTGGGGGGCTCAGAGACCCCATGGGATGAGACCACGTGGATGTTCCCATCCATCCCGAGTTGGATCAGCCTGGAGAAGGGAAGGCTCCAGAAACCTTGGAGCCCCTTGCAGGGCCTAAAGGGGCTCCAGGAGAGCTGGAGAGGGACTGGGGACAAGGCCTGGAGGGACAGGACCCAGGGAATGGCTTCCCAGTGCCAGAGGGCAGGGAGAGATGGGAGATTGGGAAGGAATTGCTGGCTGGGAGGGTGGGGAGGGGCTGGAACGGATTTCCCAGAGAAGCTGTGGCTGCCCCTGGATCCCTGGGAGTGTCCAAGGCCAGGTTGGAGCAACCTGGGAGAGTGGAAGGTGTCCCTGGGGGTGGTACTGGATGGGCTTTAAGGTCCCTTCCCACCCAAACCATTCCATGATTCTCAGAAATTCAGAGGTTTAAGCTCCATCGCCTGTGCTTCCAGGTCTCTCTCCAGCTTCACCATTCCCAGCCAAGGGAAATGCTGCATCCAGGAGGGAAGACAAAGCTGCTGGATGCTCCTGGCACAGCCCACCCCCAAATTCCAGTTCCAAACCGGGCCACAGAGTCCTGAGAGCCCCTTGCAGGGCCTAAAGGGGCTCCAGGAGAGCTGGAGAAGGACTGGGGACAAGGCCTGGAGGGACAGGACACAGGGAATGGCTTCCCAGTGCCAGAGGGCAGGGAGAGATGGGAGATTGGGAAAGAATTGCTGGCTTGGAAGCCCTGGCTGGGGTTTATCTGCCTGGAGACAGCTGGAAAAACGCTCTTTCTCTTCAGCTCAGCTCCTTGTTCAATCCTCAGCCGTGGAAGTAGCTCCACAAGGCACGTCCAGGGGTTGCCAAGACCTCACTGAGGGTCGGCCTGTGCCCCATGTCCATGAAATCCCATTTCCTGGGGTGCTGGAAAATTGCAGGGGGTAATAACTCGCCTCCATTCTGCAATTGCTCAGCAATTTTAGCAGTTTTCTCCTCCGAGATGCTCAAAGAAAAGCTGCTTTCTAAAGGGACGATTTGCTGCAGGGTGGGAATGAGAAAAAAAAAAAAAAGGAAAGGAGAAGAGAAGAATAAAATAATAAAAAAAAAAAAAAAGGAGGAAAAGAGAGAAGGGAGAAAAGGAACAGGTAAAATCAAGGGAGAAAAAGCGAAAAGATGGAAATAAAAGGGAGTTAAAAAAAACCCCAAACCACAACTATTTCTGAACTATTTCTGCAAAGAAAGAGGAAAAAGAGAAAAAGAAAGGGAGGGAAATTAAGTGACCTCGGGTTTATCCAGGGGAATTTATCTGAATTAACTCTGGAAATGAGTAGCTGGGAGATGGGGGAGGCTGGAATTGTTCAGGGGGGGGAGATGATCCCGTAACATCCAAGAGGCGGCTCGCGCGTGGCAGGATCCGTGGGCGCCGCTCCTCACACGCGTTCCCGGGCTCGTCCTGCCCTTTCCCGCCCTTCATTTCCCTCCCCCATCAACTCCCGCCAGCCACAAATTGCTCCCGTGGGATGAAGCTCCCGGGTTATTATGGGCTGTCGCTCTCCAGGGCCCCCTGAACCTCTGAACAGGTGAAATCCGTGACCGCAGCCGCCGGGAAAACAACCGGCTCCGGCTCGCTCCCGTTGCGGGGAGGGAGGGAATGGTGCTGTTTCCCTGCCTTGGGATCACACTTTCTCCTCCTCCTGAGGATAAAAAAGGGGCTTCGACACCAAACGCAACCCCCCGGCTGCAGATCCCGCCCTGCTTGGGGGGGTTTGAAGAGTCCTAAAAAACCTGGGGCGGCTGTTGGAGTGTTACGAAGTTCCTGCTGAAATGGGGATCCTTGGATTTGCCGGGGGAGCTGCTGGAGAGAGTCCAGAGGAGGTCCCGGAGCTGCTGCCAGGGCAGGAGCCCCTCTGCTCTGGAGCCAGGCTGGGAGAGCTGGGAATGTTCCCCTGGAGAAGAGAAGGCTCCAGGGAGAGCTGAGAGCCCCTTGCAGGGCCTAAAGGGGCTCCAGGAGGGCTGGAGAGGGACTGGGGACAAGGGCTGGAGGGACAGGACACAGGGAATGGCTTCCCAGTGCCAGAGGGCAGGGAGAGATGGGAGACTGGGAAGGAATTGCTGGCTGGGAGGGTGGGGAGGGGCTGGGATGGATTTCCCAGGGAAGCTGTGGCTGCCCCTGGATCCCTGGGAGTGTCCAAGGCCAGGTTGGAGCAACCTGGGATAGGGGAGGGTGTTCCTGGGGTTGGAAGCCAAACCATTCCATGATTCTGAGAAACTGGGAGGTTTAAGCTCCATCCCCTGTGCTTCCAGGTCCCTCTCCAGCTTCACCATTCCCAGCCAGGGGAAATGCTGCATCCAGGAGGGAAGACAAGGCTGCTGGATGCTCCTGGCACAGCCGCGGTTCTCCCACGGCCGCGTGTGGGAGGGGATTTTGCGCTTGTGTTTGCGCCGGGAGCCCTCTCGTGGCTGCGGGAACATCCCGGATTCCAGCTCCGGGATTCAGAGCGGAATTCGCAGAGGCAGGAAAAGGGTAAAGGGATGGGAACAGGACCCAGTGTTCACCAGACTCCCTGAATCAGAGCAAGATTCAGTCTCCACACTTGGAGTTACTCCCTTGTAGCTATTCCTAAAAATATCCTTGCCAATGTGCCAGCAGCTGCCAGGGAACATTCCAGGGATTTTTCTGTCCACTTTTTAGGGCTGTTGGTGTCCTGTCTCTGGGTGTTTCCAAGCAGAGCATTCCCTCCATCCCCCAGGAGCACTGAGATGGTCAGACTGGAGGGTGCTGGGTTTGGTACACGGCCTCGGAGCAGGAGTTGGGCTCTCAGAAGGAAATTTGTGCCCAGGAGGGCAGGAAAAAAAGAGGGAAATGGGATGTCAGGGCTCAGACAACAACCACAAATTATTGCCCATCAGCTGAGCCGGGATAATTCCTGTTTCCAGCCTGGATACACCCTTCAACTTGGCTGAAAATTTTCTGATGTGGACCTTCTCCCAGGGTCTAAAGGACTAACTCTGTGCAGGGAAACCTGAGGGTCTGGGGATTATCCATGGAAAGCAAGAAGGAAAGGAACTCTCTTGTCAGGGGGGATGTTTTAAATTCCCTGTCTGGGCTCTGCTCTATCCCTGGAGGATTAAAAACTCTGTTTTAAACCAGTGTTGAGAATCAGCAACTCTTGAGCCAACAAGCCCAAATAATAGTGTGGGTGGTGTGGGATCGGAGCAGAAAGGGATTTTCCTCTTTTATCCCCCAAAAAGTGGGCAATTAACCAAAAAAACATTGGCCAAAGGCTCTGGGGGGGTTGGGTTCGATCCCTGCATGGATCATTCCCTTCAGAGTTGGATCTGGGGATCCTTGTGGGTCCCTCCCAACTCGGGATGTTCTGTGAACTCATGAAAGGCCAAATTTGGCCCTCAGGGTCCTGCCCAGCTCCCTGGCTGAGCCCTGGGGGCCTCCAGGGATTGTTGGGTTCAGATCCACCCCTGTTCCTCTCTGTCTGAGCCCTGGTGTCCTCCAGGGATTGTTGAGCTCAGATCCATCCCAGTCCCTCCCTGGCTGAGCCCTGGGGTCCTCCAGGGATTGTTGGGCTCAGATCCATCCCTGTCCCTCCATCTCTGAGCCCTGGGGTCCTCTAGGGATTGTTGGGCTCAATGTCCATCCCAGACCCTCCATGCCTGAGCCCTGGGGTCCTCCAGGGATGTGTTGGAAGCTCCCCCAGGACCCACCGTCCCTCCCAGTCCCTCCCAGTCCCTCCCCCACCTCCACACTGCCCAGGAGCGCTGGGGGCACGTACATGGCTGGTGTCCAGCTGTGGCTGCGCTTGCTCCCTCTCCTCCAAGGGCTCGGGAAGCTCCATGGACTGGTTTCCTTGCAGATGATCCTCTGGGAGCAGCGGGGGCACAGCCAAGCCCTGCAGAGGGTGACAAGTGACAACACAATTCCACAATTCCCGGAGCACAGGAGGGACAGCGAGGCCCTTTCCCAAGCTCTGCCACTGATCCATGCGCAGATCCTTGTCCCTTCCCCAGCTCAGGCAGGAAAACTGGGGCAAAACTCAGAACTGCGATGGAATTCCAACAAAACTCCTTTGCTTCCCAATCAATCAGCACAAATGGAAAGGGAATTGAAAAGTCCCTGACCAGGAATTCACTTACCCTGAGGAGAGAAGAGTTTGTCCCATTTGAGTCCCTCTCCTTCTGTCTTTCCCCGGGTGTTTTCTCCAAGGATTCCGGAGGGTTTCCCAGGAACTGGTACCCAGGTTCAGGACCAGCAGCAGGAGGACCCTGTGGGGACCAACGGGAAATTACTGCCTTTTTTTTTTTTTTTTTGGTCCAAATTCTCCACGAAAAATGATGAGAATCGGTAATTCTGGAGCGTGCGCCAAGTGATCTCCTCAGGCCGGGGTGCCCAAGCCTGGCATTATCCCAGATTCTGCCTTAAAGGCTGGAAAAATGAATGGATATAACTCACATGGAGACGGCAGGTTACCGAAAGCTGAGTCCATGGGGATCAGATCATCTATCCATAGGCACATCCGACCTTTCTGGTCAACTAGCAGCCCTTTTCCCTTTCCAAAATCCCTTTAAAAATAGGATTTCTGGATTCTACGTATCAACATCTACTTAATTAATCTCTAATTAAAAAAATCTCTAATCTCTAAATAGATGTATCAACATCTACTTAATTAATCTGTAACTAAAAAGGTTTGACGTGAAGGGATGGCATTTTTTTCCACGGGTTTCTAACCCATCTATTGGGGCGTGGAAAGGTTAAAAGGTCTACTCTGGTGTCTGTACCTCCCTGGAAGTGTCCAAGGACAGGTTGGAAGGGGTTTGGAACAACCTGGGATAGTGGAAGGAGGGAGATGAACCATCAGGAGATGCCTCCAAACATCCCTGGCTTCGAATATCCCACCAGCTCTTGGGCTCCAGCTGGAGACAACATTTCCTGTCAGGGACCTCCAAGGGTTTTTGGAGAGTGAGAAACTTCTTGGAGGCCCTGAAAAGAGGATGAGAAAAGCCCCACCACAGCTCCAGGGGCTGCTTCCTGGGATATCTCTTGTCAGGCCTGTCCAGAAGGGACAGATTAAGATCCATGAAGATCCTCCTGGATGAATATCTTCCTGGAGGTGACCTGGGTACAGCCCTCCAATGGCACTCCTGGAGCTGTGCTGGACCACTCTGGAATGGGGGCCCAGCACGGAGATGAAGCCTCAAAATGCCAATAAACTCCTAATTCCCATAAACATGGGGTGTTAATTGCAATTGTGAAGCATGCAGGTGACTTGATTATCTCTGGGAACTGGTCTGGTTACTCAAGCTCTGGAATCGTGGAATATCCTGAGTTGGAAGGGACCCACAAGGATCATCCAGTCCAGCCCTGGCCCTGCGCAGACACCCCAACAATCCCACCCTGCCCAAACACTCCGGGAGCTCTGGCAGTCCCACCATGGACTCCTCTGCTGGACAATCTCAATCCATCCCGACAGCAGGATCAGATCCTTCCCTGCTGGGGCAGCAGAGACAATTCCCAGAATCCCAGAGTCAATTAGGTTAGAAGAGCCCTCCCAACCCAAGGATCCACCCCGTGCCCGATGCCCACCCTGTCCTCCAGCCCAGAGCACTGAGTGCCACGGCCAGGCCTTCCTTGGACACCTCCAGGGCTGGGCACTCCAAACCTCCCTGGGCAGCCCCTGCCAAGGCCTCACCACCCTTTCCAGCAAGAAATTCCTGCTCAGGGCCAACCTGAGCCTCCCTTGGCACAGCCTGAGGCCGTTTCCCCTTGTCCTGTCCCTGTTCTCTGGCAGCAGAGCCCGACCCCCTCCGGCTCCCCTCTCCTGTCAGGGACTTGCAGAGCCACAAGGTCCCCCCTGAGCCTCCTTTTCTCCAGGATGAGCCCCCCCAGCTCGCTCAGCTGCTCCTGCTGCTCCAGCCCCTTCCCAGCTCCCTCCCCTTCCCTCGATGTCTCCCTGAACTGAGGGACCCCAAACCGGACACAGTAAAAAACCCCAAACCTTCGTCTCTTCGTGTGTCCTGCTGTTCATCGTCACCCTGGGGAATCCTCCAGACACCGGCAGCTCCAGAGGCTCCAGCTCCAGGCTCTGGGCTTCTCCTGTGCCCTCAGGGCTGGCCAGGACACCACGAGGAGGATCCAGCACCGGGGGATCCTGTAACACCAAAAGAAGGGGGTTGGGGTGGCCACGACAAACCAGAGCCTGCAGGATCCCCACACGTGACCAGCCGGATCCCGATGGATTATTCCCAACCCCTTTCCCATCCCTCCAGCACTTTCTGTCCCACCTGGTGGCCTTTCTCCACCAGGATGGAGTGAGAAGTCAACAATTCCTCGCTGGCTGCGTCCGAACCTTCCTCCCAGGCAAATCCAACCTCCCTGAGATCCCTCTGGATTTTGAGACTCCCCCCGACCCCAAGCCACGACCACTCCTCGTGCTTTCGGCTGCTTTGCCCCCTCACACCCCGCACCCAACAACCCCCAGCCCTCCAAGGGCACAAGGGATCCGATGGATTGTGGGGGCAGCTTCCAGACACCTCCATAAATAACAAATTCCTTCATTCCCATGGAAAAATGGGTGTTTTGCGGCCCCACCCCTTCGACCGGAAGATCCCAGATCCTTGTGCCAGCCAGGAGTCTCTTCCAGCACAACTGTCTCAAGGGGGTTAAACTGGAAGGGGAGAGGTTTAGGTGGGATGTTGGGAAGGAATTTTTGGCTGGGAGTGGGGGGGGGGGCTGCTGGGATGGATTTCCCAGGTTCCATCCCCTGTGCTTCCAGGTCTCTCTCCAGCTTCACCATTCCCAGCCAAGGGAAATGCTGCATCCAGGAGGGAAGACAAAGCTGCTGGATGCTCCTGGCACAGCCCACCCCCAAATTCCAGTTCCAAANATGAGCTTTAAGGTCCCTTCCCACCCAAACCATTCTGTGATTCCATGATATTAACCCTCCTTTAAAACCTGCCTTCTCCCATAGAAAAGAACACAAGGGAATGGCTTCCCAGTGCCAGAGGGCAGGGACAGATGGGAGATTGGGAAGGAATTGCTGGCTGGGAGGGTGGAGAGGGGTTGGAATGGATTTCCCAGAGAAGCTGTGGCTGTGCCTGGATCCCTGAGAGTGTCCAAGGCCAGGTTGGAGCAACCTGAGACAGTGGGAGGTGTCCCTGCCTATGGCAGGGGGGGGAATGGGATGAGCTTTAAGGTCCCTTCCCACCCAAACCATTCTGTGATTCCATGATATTAACCCTCCTTTAAAACCTGCCTTCTCCCATAGAAAAGAACACAAGGGAATGGCTTCCCAGTGCCAGAGGGCAGGGAGCGATGGGATATTGGGAAGGAATTGCTGGCTGGGAGGGTGGGGAGGGGTTGGAATGGATTTCCCAGAGAAGCTGTGGCTGCCCCTGGATCCCTGGCAGTGTCCAAGACCAACCTGGGACAGTGGGAGGTGTCCCTGCCCCTGGCAGGGGGTTGGATTGGACGAGTTCCAGCTCCAGGTGCCACTGTCCCCTGGGCCTCACGAGGTGACCCCGCAGCCTCCAGTGCCTCGTTTCTGTCCCTCTGCCATTGCTGGGGGTCTGTCTGTCCCTGAGGGGGCCGAGGACGGTACTCACAGCGTGGTTGGTGCCCGGCGGGGCTCCCTGGCTGTTCCTGGAGCTCTGGCTCATCCCGGACACCCCCGGCTGTGACATGACCCCGTCCAGCCCGTCCCGCTGGAGCGCCTCGGAAAGTTCCTTCAGCAGGGCCAGCTGGAACCAGTGCCCCCCAGTGAGGCCCAGTGCCACCGTCCCACTCCCCCCACACCGCCCTGCCGGGGCAGCCACCCCAAAACAGGGGCTGCTGCGTCTCCAGGGGCTCACGGGGCACCCGGGGATGGGCCCTGGCAGCCAAACTGGGCATCGGGGAGCAGCTTATGGAGCTCACAGGGTGTCTCTCCCCATCCTAAATAAAATCCCTACGTGTTTGCAGCTTTCCAGGACTGAAGGGGATCTTTATAAGAAGAGGGAGAGTGGTTTTTTTTTTTTTACAGTGGCAGATGGTGGCAGAGGGAGGGGGGAGGGGTTTAACCTGATTTAGGTGGGATTTTGGGAAGGAATTGCTGGCTGGGAGGGTGGGGAGGCCCTGGCACGGGTTGCCCAGAGAAGCTGTGGCTGCCCCTGGATCCCTGGGAGTGTCCAAGGCCAGGTTGGAGCAATCTGGGACAGTGGAAAGTGTCCTGTCCATGGCAGGGCTTTGGAACTGGATGGGCTTTAAGGTCCCTTCCAACCCAAACCATTCCATGATTCTCAGAAACTGGGAGGTTTCAGCTCCATCCCCTGTGCTTCCAGGTCTCTTCTCCAGCTTCACCATTCCCAGCCAAGGGAAATGCTGCATCCAGGAGGGAAGACAAAGCTGCTGGATGCTCCTGGCACAGCCCACCCCCAAATTCCAGTTCCAAACGGGGCCACGGAGTCCTGAGAGCCCCTTGCAGGGCCTAAAGGGGCTCCAGGAGAGCTGGAGAGGGACTGGGGACAAGGCCTGGAGGGACAGGACACAGGGAATGGCTTCCCAGTGCCAGAGGGCAGGGAGAGATGGGAGATTGGGAAGGAATCGTTGGCTGGGAGGGTGGGGAGGGGCTGGAATGGATTTCCCAGAGAAGCTGTGGCTGTGCCTGGATCCCTGGGAGTGTCCAAGGCCAGGCTGGAGCAACCTGGGACAGTGGGAGGTGTCCCTGGGGTCGGAACCGGATGAGTTTGAGGTCCAAGGCTCCCTGGGCCTCAAAGCCACCCCCCTGCCCACACCATGGCAGCAGAAAAGCTGGACAAGGACCCAGGATGAGCTTCCTTCTGGGGAGAGCCACTGCTGGACCCGGGGGACACACGGCGTGTCCAGGGGGACAGAGGGAACAGGTGGAGAAGCTCAATTCCAATCACCTCGGAAGGAAGGTCAAAGCATCACCCACCTTGATCCCGTGGGCTTCAAAGAGCCTCTCCAGGTCCTGGAAGGGGAAAGAAGGGTCAGAACTTCTCCCCCTCTCTCCTCCAGCCCAGGCAGGGGATCCTATGGGTGGGGACCCTGGGGGCATTGGGTCCCCTCTGCCACCCCAACCCCAGAAGGGGCGGTGTTTCCACAGTTTTGGGTTTATTTACCTTCATTTCCACTCCTCTGCCTGGTGGCCCAGGTTCTCCCTTCAAATGAACAAGATCAACTCATTAATTAATCATTATCTCCATGAGAAGCAAGAAGCAAAGCCCTGAGGAAGGGGAACAATCCCATCTCTGGTCTTTACTCTGCCACCAGCCCATGAAATAACCCTGGACAAACCCCTGTCAGCTCAGAGGGGGGGTTGGAATCCCACCCTGCTCATCCTTCACTCCACTGGACACAGTTGTTTCCCTGGATTTTCTGAGCCTGGGCCAGAACCAGCCATAAAGTTTGGGCCAGGGCTTTGCACCATCCCCTTCTCCATGTCTTGGCCACAAAAAATGAAAGGGTTTTGAGGTTTTTGAGGCCCCTCAATGCCACCAACAGTGTCCCTGCAGTGGTAGCAGCAAGGAGGAGGGTGGCCAAGGTGTCCCCATGGCTTGTGGTCCCTCCTGGAGGTGGCCATGAATCACGGAATCAACTGGATTGGGAAAGCCCCCTGAGATCCTCCAGTCCAAGCCTCGCTCCAACCCCACCCTGTCACACAGCCCATGGCACTGATGCCACATCCAGTCTGTCCTGAAACACCTCCAGGGACGGGGACTCCACCCCCTCCCTGGGCAGCCCATTCCAAGGGCTGATCCCTCTCCAGGGGAAAAATTCCTTCCCGATGGCCAAGCTGAGCCTGCCCTGGCACAGCTGGAGGCCGAGCCCTCTTGTCCTACTGCTGGTTCCTGGAGCAGAGCCCGACCCCCCCCGGCTCCCCCCTCCTGGCAGGGAGTTGCAGAGAGTGAGGAGGTCTCCCCTGAGCCTCCTCCTCTCCAGGCTGAGCCCCCCCAGCTCCCTCAGCCTCTCCTCCCAGCACTTGTGCTCCAGTCCCTTCCCCAGCCTGGCTGCTCTTCTCTGCCCCTGCTCCAGCCCCTCCATGGCCTTGCTGAGCTGAGGGCCCAGAGCTGGACACGGCACTCCAGGGGTGGCCTCCCCAGCGCTGAGTCCAGGGGCACAAGCCCTGCCCTGCTCCTGCTGCCACACTGCTCCTGAGCCAGCCCAGCAGCCAGCGGCCCTCTTGGCCCCCTGGGCACACTCGGGCTCCTCTTCAGCTCCCTGCCCATCCCAACTCCCAGCTCCCTTCCTGCCTGGCTGCTCTCCAGCCCCTCTGTCCCAGCCTGGACCTGCAGGGGCTTCTTGTGGCCCAAGGGCAGCACCCGGCCCTTGGCCTTGTGCAACCTCATCCCGCTGGAATCAGCCCATGGATCCAGCCTGTCCAGGTCCCTCTGCAGAGCCCTCCTGCCTTCCAGCACATCAACACTCCCCCCAGCTTGGGGTCAGCTGCAGATTTGCTGATGGTTCACTCGATCCCCTCACGCAGACCATCGACAAAGACATTAAACAGGGCTGGGCCCAGCACTGATCTCTGGGGACACCACTGGTGACGGATCCCAACGGGATGTCAAAGTGCCACCGCTGGTTGTCCCTCTCCTTGGCCAGCCTGGTGACACTCCAGGGGAAGGATTTTGGGTCATGGACCCGCAGTGGAGTGGGAGGTCCAGGCTGGGAGCTCCTGGGGGGAGGGAGGGGCTGAGCCGCCTCTCTGAGGGGCTTCATTCCACTGAAATCCGGTTTCTGGGAGGACAGATTCCGGTGGAATGAAGGGCACCAGGAAGGCCCTGACAGTGCTGAGTGCCCACGCCAAGGTGTGCCAGGGGGAGGGAGCTGCAGGGCACGGAGGGACCGGCTGAACTGGGATGGACTGGCTGAACTGGGATGGAGTGGTTGAACTGGGAATGCCTGAGCCACCACGGAGGGATGGACTGGCTGAACTGGGAATGCCTGAGTCCTCACGCAGGGATGGACTGGCTGAGCTGGGAATGTCTGAGCCACCACGGAGGGATGGACTGAACTGGGAATGTCTGAGGCACAGCCTGTGGGATAAATCCTGCTTTCCAAAGACCTGCATCTCGTGCCCATCAGAAGATCCACCTGTACCTGCTTCCCACAGCATTTTCCTCCCCTTTTTGGGAAGCAGTTGGTCCCACCTCTAAAGATCCCTGGATTTGTGTGCTACCTGAAGCCATTTCTCCTTCCAGCCCTTCCTGACGTGCTCCTCAACTTGCGGGAAGGAAGAAGGGAAGGAAGAAGCTCTGAGCACTTTGGAATTTTATCCCGTTCCCCTCCGTGCATCCAGGACGTACCTTTGGGCCTGGGGGGCCTCTTTCGCCTCTCAATCCGTCCTTCCCACGATCCCCCTGGAAGGAGCAGGAACGTGTTAGCTCCATCCCCTCTAACATTCCCGGTGGGAATGACGGTTTCCTCATCCATTCCAACATTCCTCGTGTCCCGGTCTGTGCCGGCCCCAAATCAACGACACCTTTTCCAGGTGCACCAGGAGCTTTTCCTTGTATCTAATTCCCGTTATCCGGTTCACTTGGAGCAACTCTGCTCTTCACTTGAACCTTGGCCTACAGTTCATATTCCTGAGAATTTTCCCGCTTTTCCTTCCCCCGCCTCGGGCTAATAATGGAATTCCCTCCCGTGCCAACCAAGCTCTGCCTCCGTGTCCTTGTCATCCCAGTCTGGCCGATGGAACAACATCGTTTCCTCGGGAAAGCCCGGCCTGGGAGCTTCACGTGGCATTTGGGAGCTTTCAGGCCCGCATTCCTTGGAGCTCTTTGTCTCCCGCAGCCCATCCTGCGGCTCAGGGATCACAAGACCTGCAGGGCAATCAGAGAACTTCCTATCGCCTGGAATTTCCAGCCGGGCGGGATCCAACGGGACCGTGATCCCAACTCTTGGCACTGAAGTTCTCCCAAACCTACCCCCCAGTTTGCTTCTGCGACAGCAACAGGCTCGTTGCTCCGCTCAAACTGGAGTTATTCCAGCGATCCCAGGCATCTTATTCCCTGTTTTCCCACAGCGGTCAGGGAAATGGAGCACTGGGATGGATCCCTCTGCTTCCTGGGCTGAAAACCCCTCCGGTTTTTCCCTGCAGGAAGGTGAAGATTGGAAGGAGAGCTTCACCTGGTCCCACCATCGCCGAAACGAGGCCCTGGCAGGAATATTGTGGTTGGAAGTGGGAACAGAGGGAATTTCCTTCAGGAAACTTGGGAGTTTGGGGCTATTTTTGTGGGCTTTGGACTCATAAAAGGAGCGAAAACACACCAGATGTGCAAATTGATCCCACACTGAGCATCAGCTCCCGTCTGCTCCAGCAAGGCCTTACCTTGTCTCCTTTCAGGATGTTCTCCAGAGAAGTTATCTGGGAAAAAAAAAAAAACAGGGAAAAAACTTTCTCAGGAAGGGGGGATGTGATGCCTTTGATAAAAGCTCTCACCTCCACAGACCTTTTATCCCGACAACATATCCCTGGGCACAGGGCCAGGTGTGTGATCCCGAGCCAGCTAAAACTGGGAATTTTGGACACAAACCGACAGGGAGCTGCTTTTTGCTCTGCCAGGGAAGAATTCAGGGCAAGCCTGGATCATCCATCCCCTTCCCTGCTGCTCAGGACATTCCTTGGATCCCTCCCTTCCATTCCGTGGGATGACTGAGGAGCTGCCTGGGAACTGCATCAGAAGAACCCTAAGAGGGTCTGTTTGGGGGATGGACTGAGATGGGCCCGGACAATCCCGGAGCCATAAAGCTCTTCCCAGTTTTTCAGGGAACAGGAGGTGCTTGGTATCCCCGTGTCCCGCTCCCAAACATTCCAGAGCTCAAACAGAGCAGGATACACAAAAACAAAAAGACCAGGAGCCCAAACAGACCCAAAAAACCCCCAAAATGGGGCTGAGATCACAAAAAAGGGTGATTTCCAACAGCAGGTTTGGGAGAAAAGACACGGAATACGGGGAGAGAGGCACCAGCAGAAGCTTTTCCTGAGCTCTGGAGTCACCTGGAATCCCTGTTTTGCTGCTGGAGGTGGCTGGGAAAGTTTTCCTCACATCCTGCTGATGCTTCATCCCTAAACATGGAATCAAAGCCTTTCCCAGGAGGCTCATGGTGCCGAGGCAGAGCTTTGGGGTGGATTTGGGGTGGATTTGGGGTGGCTTTCCCTCCACAGAAGGTGACAAAAACACCCCCTCCCACATCCATGGGTAAAACACCTTCCTGGTCTTTAAATGACCTTCCAAAAATCAATTCCAGCCCCATTTTGGATGGAGCCGGGTGGAGTTTCCTGCTCCTCTCACCCAAAGGAACATTCCCTGCACTTCCTGGGCATGAGTCTGAAAACCATCCAGCTCTGGTTCGACCCCAGAGGAGCCCAGATAACTCGATTTTAGGGATCACGTGGATTCACAACCAGCTTTTGGTCTCTCTTCCAGATCCCGATGTTCTCGCAGCACCAGGAATAAGCCATTCCGGGGTGGGATTCATGGATACATCCGCCCTGTTTGCACCTTTGAGGAGGTTCAGGAGGGAAACCAAACCCCTCTGGAACACGCCCCGCTGAAAGCAAGAAATCCTGGTGCCCCCCACGGGCTATGATCGATCCCAATCCATCCCTTCCCTGAAAAAACCCGTAAATCAGCGGGAACGGGCGGAACTCACGACGCTTCCAGGAACTCCAGGCAGTCCAGGCTCCCCCTGTGGAGACACAACAGGCCCAAAAAACAGTGAGAGGAGACATCCAACACTTCATCCCCCAAATTTAACTCTCCCCCAGGCAAAGTTCTGAGTGGGAAGGTGCAAACCTACAGATCCTCCCTGGTCTCCAGGGATTCCCTGGGAATGGGAGAGAGAGGCAGGATGAGGAAGAGCCGTGGGAAGGGATCTCAGCAGCTGATGGATGGACAAGCCCAGCTTGGAGAGCTGAGCTCAGGAAATCTGGATTTCCCTGGATTTCCCCTGCACAGGAATTCTCTGAGAGTTAATTGGGAATGAGTTCATTATCCTCATTATCCTCAGTTCCACAAAGTTTTAGGAACACCAAGTCTTGGACGCCCCTGACAACATGTCTGGTCTTGGCCGGGTTTTCCAAAGGTTTTAGAGAGGGATCAGGTTATCCTTGGTCTCCAGGGATTCCCTGGGAATGGCAGGATGAGGAGGAGCCGTGGGAAGGGATCTCAGCAGCTGATGGATGGACAAGCCCAGCTTGGAGAGCTGAGCTCAGGAAATCTGGATTTCCCAGGATTTCCCCCTGCACAGGAATTCTCTGAGAGTTAATTAGGAGTGAGTTCATTATCCCCACTATCCTCCTCTCCAGGGATTGGGCTCTTTAGGGAATTTCCTCAGTTCCACAGAGTTTTAGGAACACCAAGCCTTGGACACCCCTGACAACGTGTCTGGTCTTGGCTGGTGTTTTCCAAAGGTTTTAGACAGGGATCAGGTTCTCCCTTCTCTCCAGGGATTCCCTGGGAATGGGAGAAGAGGCAGGATGAGGAGGAGCCGTGGGAAGGGATCTCAGTAGCTTTTTGCCAGCTCTGCTGTTTAATTTACGTCCTAATTATCGAACAAGAAGGTGGAATGTCTCAATATTCCCTCGGCCCCGGGAGAGGAAGGGAGGTTTTTTACACCCTGCAAACTTCAAGGCAGGAAAAAAAAAAAAAATAGAGTTTTTTTCTTTGGAATTGCACCATCCCGGGGCCCACCCTCTGCCAGCTGCTCCTCCAGGGATTGCCTTACATCCTTTCCAGGTTGTCCCGGGTCCCCTTTCATCCCTTGCTCTCCAGGTCGTCCTGGGAGTCCAGGAGGGCCCTGCAAGGGAGGAAAAACAGAAAAGAACCAAAATCAGAAATAAAACCCGGGCAGGAAATCCGAAAAAAAACCCCAGTGAAGCAAAATGTCATTTTTTCGATGTTTGCCCGGGGATGTTCCCTAAAGTGGGGAATGGAGAAGGAAATCCCCTCCTGGGCAGCAGCTGGGGACAGGAAACCAGGATCATTCTGCTAATAATGATAAGAGTTGTTACCCTGATGCCTCTCACTCCTGGTTCTCCAGCTTCTCCCTGAAAAGAGAGGGAAAGCAGCTCCTTAAAATCCTCCTGCCCCGAGTCCCGTCACGTTCCTCGGTGACACTGGTTTGATCACCCGTTTTATCACGGGTTTAAGTACACTTGGACCTGCAGGAACGGGGTTAAGGTGAAACAAGGATTTAAGGGGTTAATTTAAGGGGAGTGTCGATCAGCTGGAGGGGTTGGACCCTTGATGAGCCAACAAGGAGTTGGACCCTTGATGAGCCAACAAGGAGTTGGACCCTTGATAAGCCAACAAGGAGTTGGACCTTTGATGAGCCAACAAGGAGTTGGACCTTTGATGAGCCAACAAGGAGTTGGACCCTTGGTGGTCTAACGAGGAGTTGGACCCTTGATGAGCTAATGAGGAGTTGGACCCTTGATGAGCTAACAAGGACTTGGACCCTTGATGAGATAATGAGAAGTTGGACCCTTGACGAGCCAACAAGGAGTTGGACTCTTGATGAGCTAACAAGGAGTTAGACCCTCCATGAGCTAATGAGAAGTTAGACCCTTGATGAGCCAACCAAGCCCAACTAGAGNTGGACCCTTGATGAGCCAACAAGGAGTTGGACCCTTGATAAGCCAACAAGGAGTTGGACCTTTGATGAGCCAACAAGGAGTTGGACCTTTGATGAGCCAACAAGGAGTTGGACCCTTGGTGGTCTAACGAGGAGTTGGACCCTTGATGAGCTAACAAGGACTTGGACCCTTGATGAGATAATGAGAAGTTGGACCCTTGACGAGCCAACAAGGAGTTGGACTCTTGATGAGCTAACAAGGAGTTAGACCCTCCATGAGCTAATGAGAAGTTAGACCCTTGATGAGCCAACCAAGCCCAACTAGAGGCAGTTTTTCCAGTTTGTTGCCCACTTTGGAGCTGAGCCCTGTGTGAGGTGAACGTTTCTGAGTGGCCCCACCTTGCCACTTGTGGTTTGAGGGGCACAACCTGCTTTGGTGGGTTGGCACAGAGGTGTCCCAAGGGCTTCAGCACGACCATCTCACCGGGCCATCCAGCTTCTACTTACATCTTTACCTCTTAGTCCAGTCTCTCCCGCTTTCCCAGGTGATCCTGGCTCACCTTTCTCTCCCTTCAGACCAATGTCCCCCTGGCGAAAAGGAGATGGTTGTTACAACCCTGTCCCGCATTCCAGAGCCCTCACATTTTAGACATTGTGGCTCCTTCCTCGCTCCTCGGTGAGGAGCCACTTGGGCCACTTCTGACACTTGGGCTCAGAACAAACATCTCCCCTGGGCTAGGAAGGGCTGTGCTTAAATTATTTGTTTATTGACGAGGCTGGAAACATCCCCCTCTCTAATCCAGCCCATCCAGACCCCAAAAATCACCCTGCAGGATCTTTGGAGGTTCTCCACCTCCCCGGGAAGATTTCCATGAGGTGGCCCTTCAGCAGAGACCCAGGAGATGGGTCAAGCCTTGTTCCCCCTTGTAGTGGTTTTGATTCTAGGCCTTCCTCGGTAACCAGGTTGGAACCAAGGAACCAAGGCCATGTTCCCAGTATTCCATACGATTTTTACCTAAGCAAGGGTATAAATACGAAGGGAGAGGAGGCTCTCGCTCTCTTCTCTTCCAGTGGTCTGAAGGCTCAGGTTCTCTGCTGTCCGTCCTACTCGTGTGGAGGAGTGAGGCCTAGTGAGGCCTGGTGAGGCCTGGTGAGGCCTAGTGAGGCCTAGTAGGCCCTGGGAGGCGGCGGGTGCCAGTGGTTATTTGGTGTGATTCTGCTACTTCAAAGAGGGTAGCAAGCTTTTCTTTTACTAGTTCTTTATTAATTGCTCCCAGGTTTTTGATTGTGTGTATCTGTTTTCCCTTTTTTTCCTTTTTCCCTTTTCCCTTTCCCTTCCGGGGGAGGAGGGTGTGTTTGGGGTCCCTACTATGGTACACAGTATTCTAATGGTATATAACTGTAATATATGTAAAAATATATATATATATTTTGATATAATTCGGCTGGTTTCGGGTTCTTCAGTTTCTATAGTTTTTTTTAACTTTGCCCTGAGGGAAGCAGGGAGGGGGAGGTTTTCCCCGTGGATTCGGACAGTTGGCGGGAAGCCAACACACCCCTCTGTGTTTTGCCTTTTGTTCCCATCCAAACCAAGTTCAGCTCCGGTGGGTGGGTCCTCACTCACCTGCTCTGCTTGGTGGTTGCACCTCACCCCTCACCCCCCTCCCCAGGCCTCCTCCCAGCCCCAAATTCCTCTTGCTGCCTCCCCTTTGCCACATTGAAACACCTCGTCAGCACACCCCGTCTTGGGCGCCCCTCACTTCTCTCTTCTGACATCCAGCCCCGGGAAGCTGATCCAGCCCAAATATTCTGCTCCCCGACTCTGGAGCATTTCCCCAAATCCAAACAAGGTCCTTCAGCCAAGCCCGGGGAGATTCCCCCCTCTCCGTGAGAAATGGGCACAGGGAGACGTTCCCGGAGCAAACGCCACCTTTGGGATGTTTTCCAGGTCTCTCTTGATTAGTTTTGAACCTTTTCTAGGAAAAATCCCGCAAGGGTGGATCAGCAGGTTTTTAACCCCATCCAACCTGGCCTTGGACACTCCCAGGGATCCAGGGGCAGCCACAGCTTCTCTGGGAAATCCACTCCAGCCCCTCCCCACCCTCCCAGCCAGCAATTCCTTCCCAATCTCCCATCTCTCCCTGCCCTCTGGCACTGGGAAGCCATTCCCTGGGTCCTGTCCCTCCAGGCCTTGTCCCCAGTCCCTCTCCAGCTCTCCTGGAGCCCCTTTAGGCCCTGCAAGGGGCTCTCAGGACTCCGTGGCCCCATTTGGAACTGGAATTTGGGGGTGGGTTGTGCCAGGAGCATCCAGCAGCTTTGTCTTCCCTCCTGGATGCAGCATTTCCCTTGGCTGGGAATGGTGAAGCTGGAGAGAGACCTGGAAGCACAGGGGATGGAGCTGAAACCTCCCAATTTCTGAGAATCATGGAATGGTTTGGGTTGGAAGGGACCTGAAAGCCCATCCAGTGCCACCCCCAGGGACACCTTCCACTCTCCCAGGTTGTTCCAACCTGGCCTTGGACACTTCCAGGGATCCAGGGGCAGCCACAGCTTCTCTGGGAAATCCATTCCAGCCCCTCCCCACCCTCCCAGCGAGCAAAGCTTTCCGTCCATCCAGGACTCACCTTCTGACCCGGTTTTCCAGACAAACCCACATTTCCCTGCAGAAACACAGACCGTCAGTGACAGGGCAAGAAGGACACAGGTGGAAGAACGGGAATATCAGCAGCTGGAACAGCGCAGGAAAACCAGAGAGGGGGAAATGGGGGTGTCCCGAGAGGGGCTGCTCCAAACACAAAACATCCCGTTTTCCCCCCACTTTGAAACCATTCCTGCTTCGAGCTTTCCCACCCCTCTGTCGAAAACAAGCATCGAGAACGGTAAGTTTGGCAAATCTGGGCTGGTTTCAAGAGAAATTGAAAATTCAATCAGAAATCCCCTGATTTTCCCCCTAAAACTTCCCTTTTCCCCATTTTTTTCACCTACGTGGAGCTGACAAGAGACATTTTGTCCCTAAACCTCCTGATTCTGCCTCCAAACTTTCTGATTTTCCCCCTCATCCTTCCCCTTCCCACATTTTTTCACCTGCCTGGAGTTCTGAAGAGAGATTTTGTCTCCAAACCTCCCGATTTTGTCTCCAAACCTTGGGATTTTTCCCCTGTTCCCGCACTCACCCTGTCTCCCGTGTCTCCTTTCATCCCAGGCTGCCCGGGAACGCCAAATCCTGGACTTCCCTGGAAAAAAAAAAGGAAAGAAAATCCAAAGGCTTTCGTCATTTGGGAGCTTTTCCTGCCTCCCACTGTCCCCAGAGCTGAGACAGGGAGACTTAAACCCACGTCCTGAGCAAAACTCAGCCCTTCCGTCCTTCCATCCGGAAAGGACGGGTTGTAAAACTCCCGGCGGGAAAACTCCCGGCCGGAAAACTCCCGGCCGTCACCTTCTCCCCTTTGTGTCCCGGGATTCCTCGCTCTCCTCGTGCTCCCGCTGCTCCGCTGTCTCCCTGGGAAGGAAAACATTCCATGAGAAATATCCCAAAATGAACAATATCAGGCAGAAATCCAAATCCCGAGGCTCCTCCCGGCTTCCCTTTGCGCTCCGAACCCGCCTAGAAAACCTGGAAAAGGGTCGAATGCACCCAGTTGGAGCTTTCTCCTGGAATTTTCTCCGTGGGATTTCCATACGGATCCACGGCCCCTCCAGAGGGGGAAACTGGCCCCGTGCGAAGCATGACGGGGGAATTTGTAGGGGGAGACTCGGAATAAAAGGAGCGTTTCCCGTTTTTCCGCAGGTTGGAAACGGGGGCTCCGGAAGGAATTCAAGACTGAGGAGCCATAAATTAATAAAATGATAATAATATAACCTAAAAATAGAATTGTAATAGAAAATAATAAAATACTAATGAGGATTATAACAATTGTTAATAATTATCATATATTTGTTCTATCATGTAAGTTACGTAATATAGAATTATTTAGTTGTTTTAGAATGATGTAATGATACATTAATTATAATTACATTATTTACAAGAATATAATTAATTATATTATCATAACGTTATATTATATTATATTATTATAATATTATGTTA
>VXAY01006694.1:28744-51589 GCA_013399855.1 Oxyruncus cristatus
GGAATTGGATGGGACACGGAATTGGATGGGACACGGAATTGGATGGGACAGGAAGGTGGATGGGACAGGAAGGTGGATGGGACATGGAGGTGGATGGGACACGGAAATGGCCACCACTGAGGGTCCTCCTTCCATCTGACCCAAAAAATTTGGAGGGACACGAAGGGCAGGTTGAGCAGGAACCAGAGCAGCTGCAGGAGGAGCTGGAGCAGAACAGGGACAGGAGGCCTGGAGCACCAGGAAACCATTTTCCCTTCTCCCATCTCTTGCCACTCGGAAAAAGAAAAGGAGCGGCGCGGAATGATCTCCAACAACTTCATCTTCCGAATCAGGTCTTTTTTTTTTTTTCACTCCTGCGGGAATTTCTCCCCTTTTTTTGCCTCACTGCAGCTTTCCTGGAAAAATCTGACAGGTGGAAAACCTGGGAAACATCCAGGGGCCTTCGCTGGGTATTAAATATTCCCTGGAAAGGGATCTGGGGAGAACCCGGAGCTGGGAGAAGTGCTTTGATCGTCTCCTTGCCCTACTCCCATTCCCTGTGTTATCCACTGACTGCGGCAAAATGTGGGAAAAAAATGGAAATTTAAGTTACACCGTGAGATGCTTTGGGCTTTTTTCCCCCAATTAATAACTGACTGACTTTCCCAACGACACAAAAAAAGGGGGAATTTTGCACGGTCGGATTTGACGGGGAAGGCTTGATCCTCACGTTTCCCGCGCTGCAGAGAAGCTCCTTCGGGGAGGAGCTGGGAATGCCAAAAAAAACAGGGCTGGGAACACCGCAAGGGTTGGGAATACGAGGAGTGGAGCAAGGGAGCGGAGGACTGGAAGGCCATGGAAAAGGCCTGTGGGATGTTCCTGCAGCTGTGGGACACACATCTCCCGCTCCTTGGGGGTGACCCTGCGGAGCTCAAGCTCCAAGGAGGTCCGTAAGCCGCTCATAGTTACCCCCACAGCTGGAGCACCTGGAAATCCTGGCTTTCCCTGCAAGGAAAGAGGATATCAAGGGAATGTGGGGCCATGAAAACTTTCTGCTCCTTGTTTCCCTCCCCCTCCCCCTCCATCCTTCCCTTAAAACCGCTCCAAACTCAGCCGGGGAAGCTCGAGGTGGGACATCCAGCTCAGGGACATCCCCCCCGTGGCTCCACCCACCAAACAGAGCTTCCAAGGGCTGCCAGAAAGCTGGGAAAAGTCAGGATACCCTCAGCTGAGCCGGTGTCTCCTCCTGCTTCACTTACTTGGTCTCCCTTCTGCCCTGGAGCTCCCGGGATTCCCTGTAAGACACCAAAATCCCACCGGACTCAAGAGAGGTTCAACACTTTGGGTCCCTGCTCTGGGGAGACCCTCCCAGGCAGAGGGAGGGAGAGGAGGATGAAGCTCCTCAGCCTGTTTTCCCACTAATTCCAAGATATTTCTTCCAGGCAGGGCTCTTGTGGCTGAGAGATGGGAATCCCCAAGCCCAGGGGAGCCCCCAGTCTCCAACTACCAAGGAGACCCAAATGCCAGGAAACCTATGGAGGATAAGGGGGCCGGAATTTCCCGCCTGGAAACGTAATGAGGGATGAATCTGGGCCTGGAATGTTCAGAGGAAGGTGTCCCAAGTTTAGGTGGGAGACAATCTGACCCCCAGGCCACCTCTGGTGTGAACATCTACGGTTCTGTGGAGTCTCCCAGAAGCACCATTCATTATTCCATTAAAATATCCCACCCTGCCATCCCATTCCGGGCCTCTGCAGCTGGAATTCCACAGTCCAGGGACTGCTGATGTGTAAAATTATTCCCTTTCTTTGCTTTTCTTGAGTGAAAGGGGTCAAGGTCAGGTTGGCCAGGACCAGTAGAAGATGTCCCTGCTCGTTGGAGCAGGTGACCTTGGAAAGCCACTTCCAAATGGAACTATTCCACAGTTCCATGCTTCCCACAGCCTGGGATGATGGTTAGAGACAAACAGGTTCCTTGGCACCTGAAAGCGGGCACAGGAACTCGGGATTTCAGTCCCCACCTTTGGTCCTGGAGCTCCTGGAGGTCCCATCACGCCCTGGAAACAACGGGAGAAACGGTGAAAGCTCAGATTTTAAATCCCAACATTTTTCCTTCTTCTCCCCGTTCCCACAGGAGATCCACCACAGGATTCACCCCCCAAGAAAAACCCTGATGTTGGAGGAGCCTTTGGAGACCCTGAACCCTCCGGGGGGACTTTCGAGCTGCAAATGTCGCCGCAAAATTTCCGACCCACCTGCTCTCCTTCTTCCCCCTTGGAGCCAGGAATTCCCATTCCTGCCATTCCCTGTAAGGTGAGCACAGGATTCTCAGGAAAGCCGCTTCCCAAAGTTGCAAAGAGCTTTGGGTGTCCTCCCCAAAATCTGCTTCCGCCCTCCCCCAGCCACCCCACAAAGCAGGAGGGGAGAAATTCCCTCTGGAAGTGTTTGACGTGTGATATCCCGATCCCTCAGTATCCCGATCCCTCAGGCAGGTGTGGGATGAGCACAGAGCACAAGGAACCACCAAACCAGGAGTTCAGCTCCGTTAATCCCTTTTCCCAAGCTCCAGGAGGCCTCTAAGTCTGCAGGGACAAGCTGAAGCCCCATAACTGAGCCCCGAGCCAAGCTTTGGTCTCGGACAAAGGGATCCATTGGATACCAGCCCAGCTGGGATTTGGGAAGTCCAAGCACCTGGGACACCTCGGTGCCCAGCTCTCCCCTCCCTGCCCAGGTCCCGTCAGATCTGTGTGAGGAAGCTGCTGGAACAAGGATCATTTATCATTCCCTCGGGGAAAGTTCCTCCCGCAGGAGGGGGAGAAACTCCCTCTGGAAACGTTTGGCCGTGACTCGTGTCCCGCCAGGAACCTCCAGGAACGTTGGGACATCCCAACCTGCCTTCCCACAACTCCACCCTGCTGTTCCTTGCTCTCCCTGCTCCCCCTTGCGGGAAACCTCTGATCTGGGACGTGACCTTTTCTCCCCGTGGTCCGGGCAGTCCAGGAACTCCATGGAGCCCCACGGGGCCTGGCAAACCAGGTTTCCCCTGAAAAAAGAAGATCCGTCCTCAAACCTTTCCCTTCCCACCCGGAAAGGTTCATTTTTCAGTGCAAAAACACGAGCAGAGAAATCTCTCCCCCGATATTCCCACCTTAACAGCTCCTGTAAACGCAGGGTTGAGGGTGTATTCCCGAATTTCCTTTTCCCACATACATTAGTTATAGATCCCTGCCTTTACTGAGGAAGGGATGGGAAGAGAATCCATCTGGAATGGTGAAGACAGACACTTGGAAGTGGCTGATCCATGGGATACAGTTCCTCAGTGTGGCCAAGGGAATGCGAAAAGGCCCCATGGATCATGATGGACAGGAGTGGGAAACTTGGGAAGGAGCAGGAACAGGACATGGACATGATCCCTCGGTAATCCCTCAGGTTTGAGCCATTTGCAATCCAGGGATTTCCCAAGTTTTTTTCTATTCCCGGTACTCCTCCAGGAACCTTTCAAATTCTCTTTTCTCCTCTTCAGCTCCAACTTCCCACACCCCAAAGATCCCCGTGGAACTTCTCCTGTGAAGAATCCCCTCTTTGGCTTTGGGTGATGATCCTTGTGGGTCCCTTCCCACTCAAAATATCCCAGGATCCTGTAAAATCTGTGCCTGATTTGCTGCCCCACCCTCTTCATCCACCTTCTCTCCCTCCTCTGGACCTGTTCCAGGATTTCCCTGACCTCCTGACCCCAGGGGAGGTGGGATTTGGGAAGGAGAAAGGTCACATTCAGCTCCGTTCCATGAGGAAGAGCAGGAGATCTGGCAGCAGACACTGTCCCCCTACACCCACCAGAGGACATTCCAAGGCCACCAACCCCTTCCCAAAGATCCCTGTGGAACTTCTCCTGTGAAGAACCCCCTCTCTTGCTCTAGGTGATGGTCCCTGTGGATCCAACTCAGAATATCCTGGGATCCTGTTAAATCTGTGCCTGATTTGCTGCCCCACCCTCTTCATCCACCTTCTCTCCCTCCTCTGGACCTCCTGACCCCAGGGGAGGTGGGATTTGGGAAGAAGAGTTTACATTCAGCTCCATTCCATGAGGGAGAGCAGGAGATCTGGCAGCAGACACTGTCCCCCTACACCCACCCCCTGTGCCAGAGGACATTCCAAGGCCACCAAGCCCTTCCCACCACGGCTGGCAGCTCCTGGGGCCATCCCTGGGCCACTCACCGGCTCTCCTGGGCCTCCTCTGTCCCCCTTGGGGCCACTCCTCCCACGAGGGCCCTGCGTGGAGCACAGCACCCTCTTACCGCGCGGTCTCCGCACGGATCTCCGTGGATTTTCGGGAAGGTCGGGAAGCGGAGCTTCCCGGGCAGCTCGGAAATAACCAGGAAGAAGGGCTTTTCATCGGCAAGGACTTACCCTGGCGCCGGAATCCCCCGGTTCACCCTGGGACACAAAGGACAAGGACAGTCACTGTGGGACGGCGGCCGCCTAAAGAGGTTCCTCTCCAGACTTCATCCCACAAAAAGGCTCCTGGAGCCCGACAAGGCCAAGGGGCCAAAATTCCCACCCCCGCCAAGGGAAGGCGGAGCTTTAGCAGGAGTGTCCAGACCCCTCAACCTGCAGGATCTGGTTGGTGTCAGGTCCCCCCTTCCTGGGGCACGTCACAATGGACAAGCCCTCTCACCTTGATGGAGAGGCCTGGAGGCCCCTGTGGTCCTGGCAATCCCGGGGAGCCCGGTGGTCCTGCCGCCCCGGGAACCCCCGGCTGCCCTTTGGGGCCCTGGAACAAGGAAAACCAGGAGAGGGAGGGATTTGGGATCTCTGGCAGCTCCCCGCGCTTCTCCTCCAGCCCTCGAGGATCCACCACCCCCGGGGATGATACTCACAGCGGGACCAGGCTGCCCATTCCGGCCTGGAATCACCTCCACTCCTCCCAGGACATATCCTGGCTCACCCTGCGGACAAAGGCAGGAGGAAACATTGGGAAGCGCAGGAAATCTGACGATTTGGGGGCAATTCCATCAGCAGGGAAAAGCAAAGTGAAACCCAAACCCCCCTCCATTGCAGAGGGACCCAAAACCACGTGGCCGAGACACAAGATTTGCTTGGAAGGAAACCAGTTCCAGAGGTTGGATTTCAGCAGGATCCATCCCTGGTCTCCAGTCACCCAGGCAGCTCAGGTGGATGCGGGGAAGGAGGAGGAATGTGCACTGGGACACGGGGGAAGGACAAGAAGCTCCTGGGATTGCCCACAACTGATATGGAAACATCTTGACGTCCTAAACGCGGGACAACAGGTTTGTTCACGGTGAAAGAAGGACCCATCCAAGTTCTACCTCCTTCTGGGAACAACCAATTAAATGTGCCAAGTCCTGCGACTTCTCCACAAAGGCAGCAGATTCCCCCTTGGAAAAGTGAAGGACAATAACCCCAGCTGAAGACTAGAAGTTAGACCCAGCTCGGAAGCTGATCTTCTCAAAAGGTCACTGTGAAAATGCTTGGAAAACAGAGATCAGAGCCCTAAAACAGCTTTTTTTCCCAGTGAAACCCAGGAATGGAACTCACTCTGTCTCCTTTGGGCCCCGCTGGTCCCGGATGGCCAGAAGGTCCCTGGAATTCAAAGGAAATTCCACAGCATTAAACAGGAAATCACCCACAAGACCACGGATGCTCCATCCCGGTTGGATGTGTCCAAGGTTGGGGTTTGGAGCAACCTGGGATAGTGGGAGGTGTCCCTTGGGGTTGGAACTGGATGGGCTTAAAGGTCCCTTCCAACCCAAACCATTCCATGACTCTAAGCAAGGAGGGGGTTTAGGCTCCATCCCCTGTGCTTCCAGGTCTCTCTCCAGCTTCACCATTCCCAGCCAAGGGAAATGCTGCATCCAGGAGGGAAGACAAAGCTGCTGGATGCTCCTGGCACAGCCCACCCCCAAATTCCAGTTCCAAATGGGGCCACGGAGTCCTGAGAGCCCCTTGCAGGGCCTAAAGGGGCTCCAGGAGAGCTGGAGAGGGACTGGGGACAAGGGCTGGAGGGACAGGACACAGGGAATGGCTTCCCAGTGCCAGAGGGCAGGGACAGATGGGAGATTGGGAAGGAATTGCTGGCTGGGAGGGTGGGGAGGGGCTGGAATGGATTTCCCAGAGAAGCTGCCCCTGGATCCCTGGGAGTGTCCAAGGCCAGGCTGGAGCAACCTGGGATGGTGGAAGGTGTCCCTGGGGTTGGAACTGGATGAGCTTGAAGGTCCCTTCCCACCCAAACCATTCCAGGACTGCATGACTCCAAATACTCACAGCGTCCCCTTGGATGCCAGGGAGACCCTGGAAAACAGGAGAGGGAGGGGTTTGAGGGCCACAGTCCCTCCTGACCGACACCGTGACCGAGTCTGTCCGAACAAACACCCACCGTGAGCCCCGGGGGCCCGGGAGGACCCACCCGTCCCGGTCTGCCCGGCAGCCCTGGAATCCCGTCCTTCCCAGGGAGCCCCTAAACGCAGGGAAAGAAACAGCACGGAGGTCACGGCCCCGAATCCTCAAACCCTTCCCGCAGCACCGGCTTTCCGGAACGCTCGGCAGCATCCCCAAAAATTCCGGCAGGCACACGGACACCGTCGTTCCCTCCCGGCTGATTTCCGGAGCCCCCAAACACCAACCCGGAACATCTGAGGATGATTCTTTGCTGAGGTTCTTCCTCAATTCCAGTAATTTAGTTGTGGATAGCGGCAGAAGGCAGGGACAGATGGGATTTTGGGAAGGAATTGCTGGTTGGGAGGGTGGGGAGGGGCTGGGATGGGTTTCCCAGAGAAGTTGTGGCTGCCCCTGGATCCCTGGAAGTGTCCAAGGCCAGGTTGGAGCAACCTGGGAGAGTGGAAGGTGTCCCTGGTGTCGGAATTGGATGAGCTTTAAAGTCCTGTCCAACCCAAACCATTCCATGATTCTGTGAGCCCTGGGCTTGCCCAGGAATTCCCCAGGAGGACAAACACAGGGAGCCCACAAAAAAGATGGAGAGGAGTTTTTACAGGGGCATGTGGGGACAGGACACAGGGAATGGTTTCCCACTGCCAGAGGGCAGGGACAGATGGGAGACTGGGAAGGAATTGCTGGCTGGGAGGGTGGGGAGGGCCTGGAATGGACTTCCCAGAGAAGCTGTGGCTGCCCCTGGATCCCTGGCAGTGTCCAAGGCCAGGCTGGAGCAGCTCAGGAGAGCGGAAGGTGTTGGGGGTGGAACTGGTTGGTCTTCGAGGTCCCTTCCCACCCAAACCATTCCATGACATTCCTGATCCAAGGGGCTGGTTCATGCTGGTGGACTCACCCTCTCCCCCTTCTCCCCCTTTGTGGTGGAGCTGTTTGGGTCGTGCCCTCTGGGAGCTGCTGAAGCCCTGGAGCTCTTCCAAGGAGAAGGAAAACAGGGGGGGGTGG
This sequence comes from Oxyruncus cristatus, assembly GCA_013399855.1. Taxonomy (NCBI): domain Eukaryota; kingdom Metazoa; phylum Chordata; class Aves; order Passeriformes; family Cotingidae; genus Oxyruncus; species Oxyruncus cristatus. Next base: position 36,130 of record VXAY01006694.1, read on the forward strand.
AAAAAAAATGACGAGGAAATCAAATCCACCAAAAGATGCCGAATAAACTCAAACCAGAACAAGCACTAAACACAGACTAAACCCCAGACTAAAACACTCCTTGGCCTGTGCAACAAAAGGAAGAGGCAAAGTTGACCATCCAGGAGATCTTTTGGCATCCTCAGACTCTCCAAGGTGTATTTTTATTTTGAAATATCACCCCCTGAGCACTAATCCTCACCTTGGAACACCAGGGACCGCAAGGTTTCTGTTCTTTTTGGTCACGTGGTTCGGCTGAGGATGGATCAGGGTCTCGTGCCTTGACCCCCGTGTCACCAAACGGCTTCGTGGTCTCATTTCTGGCAACCTGCAGGGCAGAGTTGGGCTCGGATTAGGGACCAAACACCAACCTTCAACAGGGCTCAAGAGCTTTAATGTCACCATCCTTCCTTTTCCTATTCCCCAGCAGACACAAAGGTGAGTTCTCTGGAATAAGGAAGGTTGGAGGGGGGTTGGAGATGATCTTTAAGGTCCCTTCCAACCCAAACCACGCTGCGATCCTATAAAATACCCCAGCTGGAGACACTCTGCAATGAACTCACATTCACACCACCGACCCAACAACTGGGGTTAGAAGAGGGCAACGACTTTATAACACATCCGAGGGCCCTGCAGGAGAACTGCCAAAGCTCTCAGCTTCCCTAATTCCCGTATTTCCAAGGTTGGGTTGGGGGTTGGGCAGCGAGGTCAGGCCCCAGCGCCCTAAATCCCGATTCTACTCTGAAACTTCTCTCGGGGGAAGAACACGGTCCTTGTGCACCTCCCACAGCAAGCAGGGCTGGGTCACGTTCCCGGGAAGACGTGTGGGATCTCACCTCTCCAGCTGGGAGCCGAGGGGCAGAGCAGAGGGCCTCTATGAGCTCCCGCAGGAGCTGGGGAAGGTCCTCGAAGGCGCTGACGTAGAAAAGGTCCTGGAGGTTCCGCTGCAGCAGGACCCTGCTGAGCTCCAGGGGGTCGGCTGCCGAGACCCCCACGGCCATGACGTGGATCCCTGGAACACACCCCTCGCTCAGCAGAAGGGCAATAAAAATGCCTAAAATCACAGTTTCCGGGCCTCTAATCACAACATTCCCGGCAATGAACTCCGGGTGGGGCCGGCGGGAACTCACCGGAAGCGTGGGAGTTAAAGCAAACCAAGAACAGGGGGGAAAACAAAGGACAAAGGAGAGGGAAAAAAAAACCAAAACCCAGCCTTAAACTCTGTTTTATCTAAGTTTTAGCACAGCTTGTTGGTACCTTCATGCAAGACTCCCAAAAATGCTGATTGACGTTCTTTGTTGAGAGGCTCAACAGACAAAGGGGTTGTGACGAGGTGGAGGGTTTGAAATCCGACCAAACGTGCGGAGAGAGAGAGAGAAAAACACCTGATAGGAGTGGGCAGAGCTGCTCAGGAGTCTTGAAAATGTTCCAGAGGGGTGATAGTGGGTCAGAGGAGATGAGGAAGAGGAAGGGATGGTATTTTTGGGAGCTCTCAGTTCAATCTGGGAGGCGTGTCAGGGCGGTGCAGAGGGAGGGATGGGTTTGGAAGTGGGTGGAGCAGACGAAGGGATGCCAAAATATCAGAATTAGAATCTGAATATTGTAATTAGGTGAGAGGATAAAGTTGTAAAGGCCCAGAGTGCAAAATAAAGAAGGGTCTTTTACTTTCAATGCTCAAAAACAGCCCAGAGAATTGTTGCTCCCACTTTAGGGCATCAAAGTTCTCAAAGTGACTCCTCACACAAAGGATCCGGGAGGGACCCTGGATATTCAACCCCTGGAAACTCATGGAAGTTCCAGAAGGGTGATAGTGGGTCAGAGGAGATGAGGAAGAGGAAGAGAAGAGGAAGGGATGGTATTTTTGGGAGCTCCCACTCAAATCTGGGAGGTGTGTCAGGGTGGAGCTGAGGGAGGGATGGGTTTGGAAGTGGGTGGAGCAGACGAAGGGATGCCAAAATATCAGAATTAGAATCTGAATATTGTAATGAGATGAGAGGATAAAGTTGTAAAAGCCCAAAATAAAGAATATTGTGCAAAATAAAGAAGGGTCTTTTGCCTTTTAATACTGAAAAACAACCCAGAGAATTGTTGCTCCCACTTTAGGGCATCAAAGTTCTCAAAGTGACTCCTCACACAAAGGATCCGGGAGGAACCCTGGATATTCAACCCCTGGAACCTCATGGAAGTTCCAGAAGGGTGATAGTGGGTCAGAGGAGATGAGGAAGAGGAAGAGCAGAGGAAGGGATGGTATTTTTGGGAGCTCCCAGTTCAATCTGGGAGGTGTGTCAGGGCGGTGCTGAGGGAGGGATGGGTTTGGAAGTGGGTGGAGCAGACGAAGGGATGCCAAAATATCAGAATTAGAATCTGAATATTGTAATGAGATGAGAGGATAAAGTTCTAAAAGCCCAAAATAAAGAACATTGTGCAAAAGAAAGAAGGACTTTTTGCCTTTTAATGCTCACAAACAGCCCAGAGAATTGTTGCTCCCACTTTAGGGCATCGAGTTCTCAAAGCGACTCCTCACACAAAGGATCCAGGAGGAGCCCTGGATATTCAACCCCTGGAAACTCATGGAAATTCCAGAACAAGTGAAACTGGATCAGAGGAGATGAGGAAGAGGAAGAGCAGAGGAAGGGATGGTATTTTTGGGAGCTCCCACTCCAGTTCAGGAGGTGTGTCAGGGTGGAGCTGTAGGAGGGATGGGTTTGGAATTGGGTGGAGCAGATGAGGGGATGTCAAAATACTGCAATTAAGAGTCTGAATATTGTAATTGTGTGAGAATAAAGTTGTAAAGGCCCAGAGTGCAAAATAAAGTCTTAAAATTAAAAGGCCTTTTGCCTTTTAATGCTCACAAACAGCCCAGAGAATTGTTGCTCCCACTTTGGGGCATCGAGTTCTCAAAGCGACTCCTCACACAAAGGGTCCGGGAGGAGCCCTGGATTTTCAAAAACCCCTGGAAATTCATGGAGGCCCCTGGGAATCAGGGAAAGTCTCACCCAAAGCGTGGGCTGCTCTGGCCGGTGGCCCCACGTCATCCTGGGATGGTCCGTCGGTCACCAGCAGCAGCACCCGAGGGGAATCCGGCCTCATCCCTCTGGAGGGCTGGAACAGCTCCTTCAGCACGAAGGATATGGCACGACCTGGGAAAACAGGGCAGAGACTGGCAGTGATCCCGTCCTGGTTCTGTGGGTCCCCTCCCAGGGGTGCAGGAGGAAGGGAAGGGATTCCGTGCGGTCCCATCCACGGGCAGCAACCCTCAGCACGGGGTAACACATCCCTCGTGAGGGATGACACCCCTCAACCAGGCTGGGAACGGTTCAGGTTGAACCTACAGGTACTTGTGGAATGGGGAAAACAAATAATTTAGGAGGTTTGCAGCACTTTTCTTATTTTGGGAAAAAAAAAAAAGGAAAAAAAAAATCAGATTCGAAGCCTTTTTTTCTTACGCTTTTGGGGAAGAAAAAAAGAAATCCAGGGAGTTCCCAGTTCCGAACGACTTCAGAAAGAGCTGGGAAGCTTTCCGAAGAACTCTCCCACTGACTGAAACAGTTAAGAAGCCCCAAAACAGGATGGAGAGGTTTCCATGAGGGGGGAAAACCGTCTGTCCCCACACGGCTTCCAGAAAAGGAAGGATTAGAGGGAAGGTTTCACAGGAATTTGGCTGCTTTCCCCAGCCCAGCGCCACGAAAATCCCCGCGTTTTCCATCCGCCCCGTTTTTCTGCCCTCAGAACTTCCTCTTGCCTGATGGGAAGACATTAATTGGGCCGTTCGCAAACGGTATAATTAAAGCTAACGGCCTTTAATTTAACTATAATTAATTCCTTCAGGGAATGAAGCGTCCTCCCGGGAACGAGCAGGTGGGAAGTGCTGCCCCTCTCTTTTTAAGCAAGTTTTTTAACACCGAGTTGGCTTTTTAAACAGCTTTTTTAAGATGGGAAGCGTCAGAATTCCCCGGATTATTGAGGAGTTTGCGTTTGTACAACGGAGTCGGAGCAAGTTTTTTGACACCAAGTTGGTTTTTAAACAGCTTTTTAAAGACGAAAAGTGTCTGAATTTTTGAGGCCCAGAGTTGGACGAAGGACACCGTGGAAACAGGACAGGGCCCTTTGTTTCGCTGAGGAAACAAGGCAAGAACTGCATTAAAAAACACCCCTGAAGTACAGGCAAACAATGAAATATTTATATAGTAATGAAGAAATATTTATAAAATAACGAAGAAAACCCAGCAGTGAAATCAGGACGTGGATAAAGGACCCCAGCCCAGTAGGAAAGACTGTCCCTGAAAATAAAGCTCCGCTCATTGCTCCGTCCTCGAATTTTAGAGAGTTCAGAGCGCAACTTCCCAACCAAGTGAATGGGATCAAAACACTCCATTAAATGGGTTCCAAACACTCCAATAAAAGCTTTCCTTGGCCTCCAGCCTCTCTTGGGCCGGGGGTGTCACCCCCACCCACCCGTTTTGGTGTTGCCTCCGGTGTAGTGCAGCCCCTTGATGGCTCTCAGGGCACTGTTTCGGTCCCGGTGCTGGTGGAAGTGAAAGGCTGCCCTGGGCTCCTCACTGAACTGGGCAACTGCCACCTGCAGCAAGAGGGGGGTTCAATCACACAGTCACACAATCAGCGGGGTTGGGAAAGCCCCCCGAGATCCTCCAGTCCAAGCCTCGCTCCAACCCCACCCTGTCACACAGCCCATGGCACTGATGCCACATCCAGTCTGTCCTTAAACACCTCCAGGGACGGGGACTCCACCCCCTCCCTGGGCAGCCCATTCCAAGGGCTGATCCCTCTCCAGGGGAAAAATTCCTTCCCGATGGCCAAGTTGAGCCTGCCCTGGCACAGCTGGAGGCCGAGCCCTCTTGTCCTACTGCTGGTTCCTGGAGCAGAGCCCGACCCCCCCCGGCTCCCCCCTCCTGGCAGGGAGTTGCAGAGAGTGAGGAGGTCTCCCCTGAGCCTCCTCCTCTCCAGGCTGAGCCCCCCCAGCTCCCTCAGCCTCTCCTCCCAGCACTGGTGCTCCAGTCCCTTCCCCAGCCTGGCTGCTCTTCTCTGCCCCTGCTCCAGCCCCTCCATGGCCTTGCTGAGCTGAGGGCCCAGAGCTGGACACGGCACTCCAGGGGTGGCCTCCCCAGCGCTGAGTCCAGGGGCACAAGCCCTGCCCTGCTCCTGCTGCCACACTGCTCCTGAGCCAGCCCAGCAGCCAGCGGCCCTCTTGGCCCCCTGGGCACACTCGGGCTCCTCTTCAGCTCCACGTCCATCAGCACCCGCAGCTCCCTTCCTGCCTGGCCACTTAAACTCCCTTGGGCCGGAGTTGTGGAGCGGGAAGAGTTGAATCCTTGGGAAGCTTCTCAGCTCATCCCACAACCACCCAAATCAAAATGTCTTCATCTCCCCTGAATTACTCGTCATTTTGCAACTTCCACATGTGTCTAAACCTCCAAGATTATCAGCAAGCAAAGAGAGCAAGAAGTTCCCACTCCCTGCTCAGCCGAGTTGTGGTAGCTCTCCTTTTCCAAGGGCCAATTCAAACATGACATTAATTAAACCCAAATGACCCCAAATTAATTATCTACTGAGTCTTCCCATCGGCTTTGCTGTTTTTCAGTCCCACAGGCTTTGTTTGTGCTGGAGGTGTCTCACAGCACGGCCTGAGGGTCTGGGCCTCTGTGTAGGGGAGGAGCTGCTGGCATGTCCTCCCTGTCCCACCCGTGTCCCCACATGGATCCTGGACCATCACCACTCTGGAATGGGAGCAGAAATGGGGTCTTAGAAGGGGCTACAGACCCAACACACCCCTGGGCTCCACAACCCAACCCAGGAGGGGCGGGATTCGCCTCATTCCTGATGGACAGAGAAAACAGATTTCCATGTCTTGGAAAAATAACCGAGAAATGGAAACGTATCCAAACGAGAAAGGTGACATTTAGGAGCTTTTAATTCCGGTCTCTTTAGGTGGCATCACACAAAAGTCTTTGGAGAGCTTGGACTTTCTCCAGCCTGTGAGCACAGACCGCTCCCATTGCAGGGGTGAGCAAAAGAGGGAATATCCAGAAGGAAAACACCTTCAGGAATCAGAGCTTTTAATTCCCGTCTCTTTTGGTATCTCACGTGTCTTTGGAGCACTTGGACTTTGTGGTCCACAACCTGTGGGCACAGACTGCTCCCACTGCAGGGGTGAGCAAAAGGGGGAATATCCAGAAGGAAAACGACCTGCAGGAAAACGGAGTAACCAAGTCTTGCCTGTGTCCCTTCGGGGCCAATCTTCGGGAAGTAGGAAACGATCCGGAACAGGAAATCCTTCACTTTGTTGAAGTTGCTCTGGCCGATACTCGAGGACTCGTCCACCAGGAACCCGATGTCTGCTCTGAGCTTCCCACAGACTGCAGGGGGAGAGAGGACCTCGGTGAGATGGGGGGGTCCTAAAGCAGAAACTGGGGGTGTTTTGGGGGTTCAGAGCAACTAAACAAACCCCAAAAGCTCTTGTGATGCCGAGTGTTGGTGGTCAGACAAGCAGTACCTTCATCCCTGGGATTTATGGGGTTTGGGGTGTTCCCTGACATTGCCCACTCTCCCTACTCAAGGAATTAAGACCAGGTTTGGCCCCCAAGATCAGAGATCATGGCCTCTGGTGGCTCTGACCCGCCGCTCCACCCTCAGCCTCAAATCCCCACATGGACACAACTCACTCGGCCCGGGGGGAGTTGTCAGCGGTGGGGACACGGCGGTGGTGGCCAGTGGGGTCTCTGGGCTTGGGAGAAGCTTTGGGGTGGTGGTCACTGGGAGAGGAGTGGCCCCCACGCTGCTGGGAAGCCTGGATGGGCTTGTAGCCAGCCTTGTAGGAGCCTCCGGAGCGCTTGGTGACTCTCTGGGAGGTCCCACTGGAGAGGAAACACAAAAGGGGGGTTTTAAACCTCTTTGAAAACCTAAAGGAGTCAGAAGGGTAGAAAAGCTGAGAAATCAGCCTCAACAGCAGCTTCCCAGGCAAAACTGGAATCCAGGTCTCCAGCCTTCACACCTGTTTGCCCCAGCAGCGTTGTCTCTGGTCCCTCCACGTCCCCAAAGACGGGTTTTATGGAAAACAGATACATTTCTTTGGAGCTCAGCCCTGAGACTCGAAATGAGCTGGAAGCTGCTGGTAAGACTTCCTGAGAGAGACCAGGAGCTGTGGAAAAGAGAATCACAGAATCACATAGGTTGGAAAGGACCTCCGAGATCCTCCAGTCCAAGCCTCGCTCCAACCCCACCCTGTCACCCAGCCCATGGCACTGATGCCACATCCAGTCTGTCCTTAAACACCTCCAGGGACAGGGACTCCACCCCCTCCCTGGGCAGCCCATTCCAAGGGCTGATCCCTCTCCAGGGGAAAAATTCCTTCCCGATGGCCAAGCTGAGCCTGCCCTGGCACAGCTGGAGGCCGAGCCCTCTTGTCCTACTGCTGGTTCCCTGGAGCAGAGCCCGACCCCCCCCGGCTCCCCCCTCCTGGCAGGGAGTTGCAGAGAGTGAGGAGGTCTCCCCTGAGCCTCCTCCTCTCCAGGCTGAGCCCCCCCAGCTCCCTCAGCCTCTCCTCCCAGCACTGGTGCTCCAGTCCCTTCCCCAGCCTGGCTGCTCTTCTCTGCCCCTGCTCCAGCCCCTCCATGGCCTTGCTGAGCTGAGGGCCCAGAGCTGGACACGGCACTCCAGGGGTGGCCTCCCCAGCGCTGAGTCCAGGGGCACAAGCCCTGCCCTGCTCCTGCTGCCACACTGCTCCTGAGCCAGCCCAGCAGCCAGCGGCCCTCTTGGCCCCCTGGGCACACTCGGGCTCCTCTTCAGCTCCCTGCCCATCCCAACTCCCAGCTCCCTTCCTGCCTGGCTGCTCTCCAGCCCCTCTGGGCCAGCCTGGACCTGCAGGGGCTTCTTGTGGCCCAAGGGCAGCACCCGGCCCTTGGCCTTGTGCAACCTCATCCCGTTGGAATCAGCCCATGGATCCAGCCTGTCCAGGGCCCTCTGCAGAGCCCTCCTGCCTTCCAGCACATCAACACTCCCCCCAGCTTGGGGTCAGCTGCAGATTTGCTGATGGTTCACTGATCCCCTCACGCAGACCATTGACAAAGACATTAAACAGGGCTGGGCCCAGCACCTGATCTCTGGGACACCACTGGTGACGGATCCCAGCTGGATGCAGCTCCATCCCCACCACTCTCTGGGCCCGGCCCTCAGCCCGTTCCTAACCCAGCCCAGAGTACCCCTGGCCAAGCCTTTTCCAGGAGTGATGGTGCCAAAGGCTTTGCTGAGGACACATGACCGGGAGCCAGAGAAACTCCCATTCCTGCAGCTGCCCCTCTCTCGATAGAACCACCGCTGGCAAACCAGAGGTCAGGGACGAGATGATTCCTGGATTTTGGGAACGTTAAAACATTCCCAGACTGCAACGGGCAGGTCCTAATTCAGGTGAAACGAGGCGGGTTGCGCCTGATGGGCACAAAGAGGAAAAGAAAACGGGAATTTTTCCAGGGGTTTAGGGAGGGAATTTGGTCCAGGTGGTGCCTGAGGCTGGTGAGCAGTGGTTTGTAGCAGTTCACATGAACAAAAACAAGATCATTTCTTTGGTAACGAGTGGAAAGTTTGCTGCAAATTGGCGCCAAACTCACTCGAGGAATTTGGTGGTGTACAATAAATAGTTTTGATTTGAAACATTGATAGGAAAAATGTCACAATCAAGTACTGATGGTTTAAAAGTGTCTTGATTTGGAAACGCTGAGTGACGACTTTTGACAATGTTCGAAGTGAAACTTGCACTTTTTTGTTCCGAAATAACATTGTACTTTTAAAAAAGCGATCAAAAAAAGCTCGGCTCATATGGAAGGAAATTAAACCAGTGCAAATGTTCCGTTTCATTTTCATGCACTCACAGAACCAAGTTGGACGAGATCTCCGAGATCATCGAGTCCAACCTTCCACGTTCTCAATTACCCCCCAGAAAAATTTCGGAAGGGAGGTTTTGCTCTTTTAAAAAAAAGTTCAATTCCTCTTTCAGTCCCTTCCAAACTCTTCTGCTCCCCTTTTTTTTTGAGTAGGCGAGTTAAAATACAATAATAATTGATTGAGATGATAAAGAGATTTGCTGCCCATTATCCCACACGTCCTCTGGGACGGGAAGGAGACTTTGCTGGTGGGCTCAGGTAGGAGATACCTGGATGAGATCCAGGGAAGGATGGCAGGAAAAAGACTGGCAAGGACATGCAGGAGGAAATCTGTGACCATTGGAAAAGGAAGATTAGTCCTGGGGACAATTCCGTGGGAAAAATGGAGTTGATGTTCCACAAGGGACAAGAGACTTCGAGGCTCGAGGGCCAAACACAACAATAAAGGAGTTTCTCTCGATCAGGTGGGTGAGAAAATCCTGACTTTGGTGCTCCAGGAATAGCCACGGAATCACAGGATTGTTTGGGTTGGAAGGGACCTCAAGGACCATCAATTCCATGGGCAGGGACACCTTCCACTGGACCAGGTCGCTCAGAAGAGCCAAGAGAAGGTGGAAAGAGAGAAGAGGGCGAGATCCAGCTGAACTTCTCCAAGATCCTTGGAAGGGCGGCTCTGGATGGAGCCTCATTGACATCCCTGGGTTTGGGGACACTGGAGAGAGGAGCCTCCACCTGGGATGACCCCAAACTCAGCAGGAGGGCGTCCAGTTTTTAGGGGATAAAGTGGCAGCGAGGAGGGCATTAAATGAGCTTATAAAAGGGGAAGATGGGTAATGAACGAGAGTTAATTTAGGGAGAAAAAAAAATCAATTTGTGTGGAACAAAATGAATCAAGAGAGGAGAGAAAAAAGGGGACAAAACCCTTGATTGCCTTTCTACACCAGCGTTGGCAGCCTGGATCATTAAACAAGGGGAATTAAACTCCGGGATTAAATCTAGGATTGTAAATTTGATCCTGCTGGTACCACTGGAATGCGGGACCACAAACTGGAAGTTTGATCCGATTGGGATGTTGAATCAATCATTATAAACCCATTTCAGGGGGATCAATGGAGTGAGGGCCCTGAGAACCCTAAAAACGCTGGATTTTGGGATATTTACAGATGGAGGCTTTACCACAGCAGGGGAAGGGCTTAAATCACTTCAATCGCCCCAGAGAACCGAATGCTCAGCTCCAAAAATCGCTTATCCATAAAATGCGGAGCAAAACCAAAATGATTCTACCGGGGACGTTTCATCCCGAGTAACTTCAGCTGCCAATACTAAAATGGCCTTGGAATTCCAAAAAAAATTCAAGCTGGTGACCTGGGAACTCAAAAAGGGGGGACTGTGTGGGGTTCATCCCTTTATTGACTCGTGGGGATGAGCTGACTGACCCCCAGCAGGAAGGCGGTGGCTGGAGCCACAGCGACTTCTATTCCAAGAGGTTTTTAGGCCACTCCAGGGAAAAAACAACCTGGTGCTTTAGGAGAAGAAACCCTGCAAAGCCAAATCAATTGGGAAAGGAAATACAGACTATAAAAACCGGGAGGTTTGAAAAGCTCTTTACAGCAGAGGTTTTAAAGAGGTCAAATTCAGGTTGTGCGGGTGATAAAACCCAACCTGGTTTTGGTTCACTGCGACAATCCCCGATCACAGGCAGAGACTCTGGAGGGACAGGCACTGATAACGCCCACCAGCAACTACCACATCTCCAGGATTTTTTCTCTGGTCAGAAGGGTCATTTTTTGAGCCTCCTCAGCGGGGCAGATTCCGGTTTTCCCCCCCTTTTTCACCCAGGTGAAGAAGCTGAGATGAAGGGACACAGGCCATGGAAAACCCTGGGGTCAAACCCTCAGTTCTCCTGCTAAACGGGGTCCCGGCTGGGCCCAAAACATCGTTACCTGAGGTCAAGTGCCACGTTAATTTGTAGGTGGACGCTCCAGGAACAGCCCCCCAAGACAGCAGGACGCTGGTGGCCGTGGCCTCCTGCACCCTGAACTCGGTGACTTCGGGTAAATCCACTGTTGGAGAAGCAGGAAACCAAATTTAGGGTGGGCAGAAGGCACCAGCGACACGAAATCCAGGTTAAAAGGAGGACGACAAGTCCTTTGGGAGTTGCAAATCGAATAAAAATAGAGGCAAACAAAAAAATTAAGGGCAAAAAGCGCAGGTAGAAACAACGAGCACGGAGCAACTCTCATGTCCCAGTTAAGATTTCCTCCTGAGGGCCAAGCTGTGGGTGCCAGGGAACACATCTTAGCCCGAAAAACGAGCTCCGGAGACCCTTCTGCCTCCTAAAACCCCTGAGCGGCGGTGAGGGGAAGGAGTTCCTACGGTTTCTCCAGCGTTTTTCAGGAAGCTGAAGCAGGTCAGATCCTCAGCTGGTGGGAGCGGGTGGAGTTTTAGGAAATAGCTGCTGGCAGATCTTTAGTCTGGGCTCTAACCTGACCAAAATCTGAGAGCCTGGGACGGATAATAAAGGTTTTCCCGCTCCCTTTTTCCCGGATGTTCGTGCTCCCCCAAACCACGGTTTCGTCCCATATCCATGGAATGCCAGGATGTGCTGAGCTGGAAGGATCCCACGAGGATCCTTGGGCCCAACCCTCAGCCCTGCACAGGACCCCCGGAGCTTTCTCCATCAGCTGATCTCCCAAAATCTGCCTGTGGAGCAGCATCAATCAGGTGAGGCCACAGCGCCATGAGTGGCCTTCGTGTGCTGGGAACGGTCAAGACGGTGCCACTAAGGACGGAATTCCAAGATGATGCGCCACCAAAATGGCCTCCCGGGGCAGGGGGGGTGGGATTATTGGCAAGGGAGCACAGGGAAAATCCCAGTCCTTCTCAGTAAGAGGAAGAAAGGACTGATGGATCTTTTCCGGTGGGAGCTGAGAGGGAATGAGGCCAGGTCGGATGAGGCCTGGAGCACCCACCCCGGCCCAGTGGAATGTTCCCTGATTGGAACCGGATGATCCTTAAGGTCCCTCCCAACCCAAAGCACGCTGGGATTCCATGAATAAGGAATAATCAGCCAATATGGCTCTTTTTCTTCCACCTCTCCCGCGACGGGAGGCGAGGATGGAGACAGCACCCACACGTGGATGCTCTTGGATCCAGGCTCCGACGGTCCCATACTCACAGGTTTGGGCTGTGAGGACCACAGGGGGTCCCTCCTGCCCTTGGATCATTCCAGACACGTGGATGGTGTAAGAAGTGCCCTCCTTCAGGTTGGGGATGGTGAAGGAAACCGCCTCTGCCCCAACCAGCTGGGAGGTTTCCAAGCCACCTAAGAGGAGACATCCAGAAAAAAAAACAACACCAAAGTGTCGTTTTGGAAACAGCCAAAAAAACCCCAAACCCACTCAGTGTCATCTTCCCTTCCTCAGCACAGCCACAACTCACTTGTGAGGGGGGAAAAGGAAATTTGGGAATACGCAGGCACGTCTATAAACCCCCCGTTTACAGGAGCTGTTAAGGTGGGAATATCGGGGGAGAGATTTCTCTGCTCGTGTTTTTGCACTGAAAAATGAACCTTTCCGGGTGGGAAGGGAAAGGTTTGAGGACGGATCTTCCTTTTTCAGGGGAAACCTGGTTTGCCAGGCCCCGTGGGGCTCCATGGAGTTCCTGGACTGCCCGGACCACGGGGAGAAAAGGTCACGTCCCAGATCAGAGGTTTCCCGCAAGGGGGAGCAGGGAGAGCAAGGAACAGCAGGGTGGAGTTGTGGGAAGGCAGGTTGGGATGTCCCAACGCTCCTGGATGTTCCTGGTGGGACACGAGTCACGGCCAAACGTTTCCAGAGGGAGTTTCTCCCCCTCCTGCGGGAGGAACTTTCCCCGAGGGAATGATAAATGATCCTTGTTCCAGCAGCTTCCTCACACAGATCTGACGGGACCTGGGCAGGGAGGGGAGAGCTGGGCACCGAGGTGTCCCAGGTGCTTGGACTTCCCAAATCCCAGCTGGGCTGGTATCCAATGGATCCCTTTGTCCGAGACCAAAGCTTGGCTCGGGGCTCAGTTATGGGGCTTCAGCTTATCCCTGCAGACTTAGAGGCCTCCTGGAGCTTGGGAAAAGGGATTAACGGAGCTGAACTCCTGGTTTGGTGGGTTCTGTGTGCTCTGTGCTCATCCCACACCTGCCTGAGGGATCGGGATACTGAGGGATGGGGATACTGAGGGATGGGGATACTCACCGCTGGATGGCCCCCAGGATATCTTATAGTCAGTTATCCCAGGAAGCCTCTTCCAGGAGAGCTTCAAACTGCTCACAGCGGTGTCAGTGACCCTCAGGTCCTGGATGGTCTGGGTGGGCTTGGGTTCCGTGGGAGATGCTGGAAAAATGAACCAGGGTGAGGTGTCTGAAGGAAGAACCCCAGGCTGGAAGAGGCACAGTCACAAATCAAGGAATTCCCAAATCAAGGAACTCCCAAAACCTCAAGAAAGCAAGTTTGGAAAGAGCAGAGCCACAAAACAAGGAACTCCCCAAACCCCAAGACTCCGAGATGAAAGGAGAAGAGCCACAATTAACTCCTAAATCAAGGAATTCCCAAAATCCTAAGTTGGAAGGGGCAGAGCCACGAATCACGGAACTCTCAAATCAAGGAACTCCCAAAACTTCAAGACTCCAAGTTGGAAGGGGCAGAGCCACAAATCAAGGAATTCCTGAAACCCCAGGACCCCAAGTTTGGAGAGGGCAGAGTCACAAACCAAGGAACTCCCAAACCAAGGAACTCCCAAACCAAGGAACTCCCAAACCAAGGAACCCCCAAACCAAGGAACCCCCAAACCAAGGAACCCCCAAAATCTCAAGACCCCAAGTTTGGAAAGCACAGAGCCACAAATCAAGGAACTCCCCAAACCCCAAGAACCCNTGAAACCCCAGGACCCCAAGTTTGGAGAGGGCAGAGTCACAAACCAAGGAACTCCCAAAATCTCAAGACCCCAAGTTTGGAAGGAGCAGAGCCACAAATCAAGGAACTCCCCAAACCCCAAGAACCCAAGACGGAAGACGAGCCACAATTAACTCCCAAATCAAGGAATTTCTGAAACTTCAAGACCCCAAGATGGAAGGGGCAGAGCCACAAATCAAGGAACTCCCAAATCAAGGAATTCCCAAAATCTCAAGACCCCAAGTTTGGAAGGAGCAGAGCCAAAAATCAAGGAATTCCCAAAACCCCAAGACCTCAAGTTTGGAAGGGGCAGAGCCACAAATCAAGGAACTCTCAAATCAAGGAACTCCCAAGACCCCAATTTGGACAGGGCAGAGCCCCAAATCAAGGAATTCCCAAAACCCCAAGACCCTGAGTGGTGCCTGCAGAGAGGCTCCTACATTCCTGGGATGGCTGTGGATCAATCACACTGGGAGCTGTGCTCATCCATCCGGGTTTGCCCACCAAGGCTGCTCAACAAGCCAGAAGGACACGGCCGCTCCCACCCACGCACTATTGGCACCAACCACGTACCAGGCCCTGAACCCAACCCTCAAATCCCAACGCCAGGAGGGTTGTCCCAGCAGGACACACCTGTGTGGTGAGTCAGGGTCACCTCTGGTCCCTCAGCCCGCCCAAAAAGAGCCCGAATGCCGACCCTGTACGGGGTGTCGGGCTCCAAGTGGTCGATCCGATGAGCCAACACTCTGCTGCCCAGGAGCTGAGTCTTGGCAACCTGCTTTCCTGTTAAAGAAAAAAAAAAGGGATATTTCAGAGCCTGGAGCTCCCTGGTGGCATCCCCTCCAAGGGAAACAGCCGCTCCTTGCGGTACTTTTATTCCAGAGCTTCGGGGATTATTTTGTAAATGAAAGGTGAGAGAAGGAGCCACCACCAACGGGACCCAAGTTTCTCCGTAGTGGGAGCTCAGGAGTTTGGGAAGGTGTCTCCCGTGGCCACAGACGGGGTCACCCTTTCCCTGCTCACCTTTTCCTGCTCCCACAGGGCTCCAGGTGACTCTGAACTTGGTGGCAGCCGCTGTGGCACTCCAGGTCAAGGACAGGCTGGTGCTGGTGAGGGACATCACTTTGAAGTTGGGGACGGAGCCAAGAGGAGCTGCAAGGTGAGGTCAACGTTACTGCCCAAACTCCTGTCCAACAGGGCTCCTCACCGGCACCGGATCGAGGCCAAAGTTATCCCAAAAGGTTCGATTTGCTTATCCTTGGTGTCTCCTCATCCTCTGGGTGAGTGACATCAATGTCACCCAAGAAATTACTATTATTTTAATTGAGAATTAAATATTTAATGTATTAATTAATTCAATTTATTTAATTAATACATTAAAACAATTTTATTAAAGCAAATAAAATTGTTTTAATTACATTAAAACAATTACCCTTTTAATGTAATTGTTTCAATATTGCCTCCTAGTGCACTATTTAATAATTGCTGTTAGTGCTCCTATGCTGGGGAGCCATTAATTCTGATTAAGATATTTTTGTCTAATCATTATCATAATAAATCATATCTATTTCTATAAAAATATATATTTATGTATTTTATGTACTTATATCTATTTCTACAGAA
>VXAY01006696.1:0-10400 GCA_013399855.1 Oxyruncus cristatus
GGAGAGATGTGTTAAGATGGCGGTTTGTTTCTGCCTTCATCCTCTGAATTTTAAAGGCAGGGTATTTAATAGGATCGCTGGTAAGGAAAATGTTGTAGGTGTTGGAGACCCAAGAGGCGTTTGAGGAATAAAAAAGGTGAGATGGAGAAAACAAAGGCAAATTCAGTAAATGCCTTGGCAGGTGCTGTTAGATTTACAAGAAGCAGATAAAAGAAGTAATGTAGAGTTTCACATAAGAGGAGAGTTGTTTGAAGACTTGGAACTTGGAATTGTTTTCTTCTCAGATTTGCTTCACTTGGTTGCACAAAAGGCTGCTTTGTTGCTGTGTGATATACTTAAGGACTCTGGAGTCAGCAAATTTAAGTGAGTTTGTTTAGCAGCAGATTGTAGGAGAACAAAGCAGAGCTGTCTATTTTTACTGAATGATACTACAGAAATTATTATATCATATTGATAAAGTTTTACAGAAACCTGCATGAAATACCTAACTTGAGCCATGTCTTTTGAACTCAGTATTGAAATAATTATATGCCCAAAGGATTTTCTGCTAATAATAGCAGCAGTGACAACAACAGGAGAAATATTTTTCCTTCAGCAGAGCCTCATTTTGCAGGGCTGATCCATGTGGGAATAACCACCTCCTGTTTTGTGTGTTGACAGTCCTCTGAAGACCCAATAGTAGTTTTGAGTTATTGCTAATGGAAAAACATTCATTTTTGAGAGTTAGTTTGTGTCAGGGAGGTTCAGGTTGGGCATCAGGAAGAATTCCTTCTGAAAGAGTGGTCAGGCATTGGAATGGGCTGTGCAGGGAGGGTTGGAGTGCCCACCCCTGGAGGTGTCCAAGGAAGGCCTGGCCGTGGCACTCAGTGCTCTGGGCTGGGGGACAAGGTGGGCATCGGGCACAGGGGGGACTCAATGATCTGGACGGCTTTTCCAACCTAAATGATTCTGGGATTGAACAGAGATTCCCATTACTTGTTAAACTGTTCCTACCTTTAATATGCTTATGTAATTTTTTTCCAGTTAGGCCACTGGTAACTCGCACCTCTCTAAGCATCTTTTGTCCTACTGAGGAACTAATTGGGCTGTTTGGGGCTGAAATGCAATTTCAGCAAAAGTAGGGACTTTTGGAGACTCTTTTTTTCTTGCCACTGATCTGAGAAACAGCAGTGGTCTTACAGATGGCTGATTCAAATCACTTACTCCCTAATAATGCATCTATCAAATAGATTTTCATTTGTGATGACATTTCTTCTATTTTCTTCTAGATGCAAAGAGTTTGGCTGAAATGCTTATGAGGTAAGAATAGATTTTTTTTTTTTTAATTGAAAAATGTCAACTACAGCATCGTATTTAAAAATTATTGTAGGGACAAATGGGGAAGTAAACTTTCTATTTCTAAACCCTTTCTAAAAATACACCGTATGAATGTCTGTTAAGAGCTGGGACACTTGATGGTTGGAAATGAGAGAAGGAAGACAATTTGTGGACAGTATCTGTGAGGGAATACAATGATACAAAAACCTGATAACTTGTTCTAGTAGATTAAATTATAGAAGCTCGGTAGGTCCATTTGGACATTTTTCCTGTTCCAAAAAAACATTTTCATAATATGTATCAAAGTAATTTCTCTTCAGAGATCATCTGATTAAAGGCAATAAATTTCTGGATGTGAATATCTCTAAACTTTACAGCAGTGTTTATGTAATTCACTATTGTTAGCTGCTTATACCCAAAGGTGCAGAAGAGCAGGTAAATCCATTTATTATTTTTCAGTTCTGTTCCATCAGCTCAGCATTCGGAAATCTAATTCAGTTGTTGAATTGCATCACAATGACTATTCTGGCACCACAATCCTTTCAAAGCTGGAAATTTCATATCTTCAGTGTTTATTGTTTTGTCTAGGGAAAATACTGAACTTTAGGACTGCTGCATATATTTGAAACCGGGATCACCAAGGGATTATTTTCAGGTTCAAATGAATTTTGGTTTGCTGGGAAATATTTTTATATTCAAGCAACGAATTTGAGAGTGTCACAGCTATTTTACCAAATGAACCATATACTTGAACTTCCTCACCCGTGATAAACTTCCCATCCCGTTTTAAGAATAGACTTACTAAAGACGTGGTGACAGATGGGTTTAGTGTAAATTCAGCTCTGTACCATCAGTCTGCAAGTACATCTGAATAAGCCCACTGATGTTAACAAGACCAGTCGTGCAGGGCAGGTCGTACCCTCCCTCTCTGCCCGTCGGAAACCCCTGCAAGCAGCAGACTGTGGGTCTCAGCAGCTCCAGGGACATGTGCCCTGCTGGTTTTGGTGTCACAGCAAACAGCCCAGATCAGCATACGCAGCAAGTCTGTTCCCTTAAGAAAGCCAGCACGGGCTGGCTGAAGCTCCTGCATGAAGACATTCAGTCCAAGTGGCCTCCACTCCAAACAACCCTGCAAAACTGGGGGACCTCTGCCTTAACCCTGGCTGGCTTCACAAGCCGTGTGGCTGCCTCTGCAAGGCCGTTTCAGACTTTCACTCCTCTGATACTTAGAAAACTCCACCAAACTGCCAACACAAGTGACCAGGTTTGACCCACTTTTTCCTTTGGTGATGGTGACCTTCAAATTAAAGAACTTTTTTCCCCCTGCCTGATGTGCCCAGAGAGCAGCCAGGCCCCTTCTCAACCTTTATTTCAGAGCTGTTTTACAGGGTAGCTCATCTGCCACCATTCCATTTTGCTTTTCCTTTCATGAGCATTGAAATATGGTCATCAAGCCTGTTTCTCTCGTCTCATTTATTAACAAATAATCTTGTTTTTATTAAATAGTCATATTTTATTTTTCCTTTCTCAAAGTGTGAACAAAAGCAAATGGCTATTGCATCAGAACTTCAGAGGAAGTAGGGGATATAGGACTACATTTGCAGACACCTCAGAACTTGGAACTCTCATTTGGGATAAATCTGGGAAATACCTTCAACCAAACCTGAGCTACCCAGCACCATTAGATATTCCTGAAAATACATCATATTAACAATCGAAGTATAATAAACCCTCTCCAAAGCAACAGTCGCATGTTATAAATCTCCGTATTTTTTTACATCTTTTAGATTTCACCGAAATCTGCTCTGATAAAAATAGCAAGAAAAGGGGGTATTTGGGGAGAGGGCAGGAAAGATGATTCCCTGCTTGGTAGGAAGGTGTGAGGGCTGGAGAGAGCTCTGTGTATCTTTCCCTTTGAGGAGATTTTTGTGAGCGTGTGTAAAGCAGATTAAGAACGGAGCTTTAGTCTCTGCTTTGAAAGTCGCTGGCTTTGGCTGTGTAAGTCAAATGTCTGTGGAGCAGGATAAGCCTCAGAAGTCAGCAGTTTAAAGGGAGCTGCAGAACTCGTTGTTGATACCTTAAACTCACAAATAAAAACCCTCTGCTGCCAGACAATCACAGCTTTTTTATGGTTCTTTTGGGTGAAAGCACCAGTCCAGCCACGCTCCTTGAAACACTTCACTGGGAATCCGTTTAGCAATTCACAGGGCATTTAAATTTTGACCACAGGGTGAAGAATCTTTTCTCCCCAAACGTTCCTCTGTCAGGCTGATTACTTACAAAGATTTAGTTTTCCACATGTTTTTACAACCACCCGCTCGGGCAATCAGGAAACTGTGGGGTTGGCCTGACTTTCTGCCAAGGACCCAAAATGACTCTGAGTTTCCAGAGCATCATATTCAATCCCTTTACATAACTAGCTTGACATGTTTAACCTTCTGTGCACACAGATATTTTCAGTCACTCAAATTAATATTTTTGTATTAAAGATCCAGAAAGATAGCTTAAAAAGGGAGTATTATTTTAACTATACACTCTTTCAAAATGCCTTGTCCAAAGAACTTCCTCTGGAAAAGGCCCTTTTATCCACAGACTGTACATAAAAGATGTTCTTCATCAGACCCAAAGGCCCACGTGCCCAAGTACCTGTTTTAAATAGTGGCCAAAAGCAGACACTTTAATAAAGTAAGAGACTGCAGCAAATGCTGAGAGAGCTGCGGTTGTTCAGCATGGAAAGGGCTTTGGGGAGATCTCATTGAGGCCTTCCAGTACCTTGAAGGGGCTTTTAAACAGGAGGAAGAGGGACTTTTTATATGGGCAGATAGTGACAGGACAAGGGGCAATGGTTTTAAACTGCCAGAGGGCAGGTTTAGATTGGATATTAGAAAGAAATTCTTAACTCAGAGGGTGGTGAGGCCCTGGCACAGGTTTCCCAGAGAAGCTGTGGCTGCCCCTGGAACCCTGGAAGTGTCCAAGGCCAGGTTGGATGGGGCTCTGAGCAACCTGGACTAGTGGAAAGTGTTCCTGCCCCTGGAATTGGGGTTGGAACTGGATGATCTTTAAGGTCTTTTCCACCCCAAGCCATTTTATGATTCTATGACTCATTCCCCAGACAAGGCTCTCAACAATTTGGAGCTCAGAGATTCTTTGAACCAGAGGGAATTAATTATATTCTACACAGATCCTTACAAGGATCTGATGGGTACCACATGCTTATATTTGGGAATTTTATAACTGTAAATGTAGAAAAATAAGGATAGACACATTTTCTCCCTTTAAAGAATTAATTATTGGACTCCTCATCCCCCAGACTGTTACAAAAATTTGATGCCTGAATTTTCCTAGGTTAGAAAATACTTGGGCACCAAACTTCAAAACGGAAAGCCTAAAGCTCTTTGCCTTGTTTCCAAGTCCTTGAGGCACTTCATTGCTGTTGGCACTTTGGGTTTTTATAACTTGAAAGTTGAGCCAGTGTGGTGTGCAGAAAATAATTCAAAATTCCTTGAGCCAGAATGAGGCAGCCTCCTAATCAGCAGCAACCCTCTTGCTTCTGCCAACTGCCTGTGCTGTGTTTGGACACCCCATGTCACTGCACTGCTGTGTAAAGTGGAATTAATTAGACCAGCAGGGAGGGGGAGAGAGATCCCACAAACCAAGGCAGAGCTCTCGAGCACTGTAGGGAATATTCCTGACTTTAGAGAGCCCTGCATTCCAGTTCGGGCTTGAAAGACCTTCCATGTATTTTGCATAAAGCTGTCCCTGGAGACAACAGTGGGATTGGGAATTCTCTCCTGGCAGGTGAGCAATGAAACTGCAAACCTACAGAACTGTCCTCCTGCTCCCTGTGGTCCAAACAGTGTTTTCTGAGCAGTTGAGTACTGTCCAATAATAGAAATAGAGTGTTCATCCTGCAGAAGAGATTCTAGATCTCACTGGGATTCTGGGATCTGCGTTCCCTGAACAAGATCTCTGATTTGATCCCTGTATTTCCTGCATCCCTAGTGAGTGAAGAGGGGTGCAATGATGCATTTTACTAGACTCAGTTTTGTATTGCACAGATTCCATACGTACCTGATTGCATGTATCCTGTAACTATTGATGATTATTGAAATTTGACATCAAAAATTCAATTTCCTAATTGATCATAGCTTTGCTCTACAATCCTGGGACAAGCCCAAAGTAGTCCAGCTTTTCAAGGGCATGTCTTCAAGCATACCTGGCACACAGACAATGTATTAGTCTCTGATTCTCCCAACATTTCAGCAACTTGAGTGGAAACCAAGAGGACAGTGGCCTCTAATCCATGCAGAGACTTTGAGAACAGCAGTGTGGAATTTATCTGCATTTGACAATACTAAATGACTTTGAAAAATTATGAACTGAATAAGACACTGTGACTACTATTATCCACTGATTATATACAGAGAAAACTCTGGAAGCTCTCCTATAATTTGCTTCCGTGATGATTAAATGAGGCATAAACGAGGCACCAGTTGGGGGCTGTTTGACTGCATTTCGGCTGTCCATCTGCACATGTGGAAACACTACCACCTAACCCCCCAGGAAAAGCCAGGGACATTAAATTTGAGATGCACAGATAGTGTTGATGCTGGAAAGGCAGAAGGTGAGACTCAGCCAGAGATGTGAACCTGTGTGCATTTGGGTCGCGCTCTTGGATGTGGAGCAGAATCACTAACCACATGACTAGAAAATTCCTCCTAGAAAGGACTCTAGAGAAACCTCCAGACCTGAGATAATCAGGTCTTGCTCACACAGAGGCACAGCAGGAAATCAGCCCACACTTCCTGGAGATGTGGGCTCATCACACATGCATTAATCTCCGATGCCGAGGCCCGTGCTGGGGAAGAGCAGAGCTTATCATCAAGCAGCTTAATAGTCCTCTGCTGATTCCATTAACAACAATAATTCATCACCAAAGCAGAATTAAACCGAGTGATCTACAGCTATTTTACACCAGAAAATGAGGCTCCACTTGGTTTTAAAGCTCTTTGAAGTTGGAGCACTTGGATCGCACCGCTGGCTGATTCGTCATAACTCCCCTCAGCCTCCCTGCGTAAAATATTTTCAAATATTTCATTTCATCCATAGGGTAATTACATCTAAAAGGGCAGAAAGTTCCCAGGTTTTCAGTGCAATCTGAAGGTTCCTTGGTGCAAGCTCTGTGCAAGAAATGACTGCAGCACTCAGTTTTACTATCCATTTTCATTTTCTTTCAGTAGACAGCTCATTTAAGAAGTCATTTTCTGGTACACAAACTTTAAAATGAAATTGTTTCAATTTGCATGATGGTAGAATAATTGGTTTATGTTCATTTTTTGAGTATTGCATCAATCAATTAGATATAATCCATGAATATAAACAAGATTTGCGATTTTAGTCTTGGAACATCAATGGAACTAAAACCTTTATTTATTTTATGCAATCTGTTAATAGTATTCCTAGTTATTAATTTACTTAATCTTTTATCAGTTCGAGTGATATTTTGGACTTACCTAATGAAAAATAATGAAAAGATTAAAAAAAATAATTAGAAATCACTCAAGACATCGTTTTCCTACCAACCTGTTTGATCAGCTGTGTGTTGCTTTACTCAGATTCATGAGGAAGGAAAGAAAAGGTCCATCTTCCGAAGGGTTTTCACTAATTTCATTATGTGACAACACTTGAAGAAAACTGTATGAAATTTTCAGGAGACTCCCACTGATAAAGAATGGAGCAAATCCCTGCACACTGTGCATTCATCTAACAGGTTGTCATGGGCAATAAATTAATACTCTGCACTTGTTCTGAAGAGGGGAAAATAAGACCTATGAGTGGTTTTGATGATTATGGTGCCATTATTTTTGTTTGAGCTGGACAGGCTTAAAATGAGGATGTTTTCAAACATCTTTTCATTGAGGCAGAGTGTTAAAGTGTTCAATTCTCTTCTGTTTTCAGCAAGAACACCAGGACGTCAGATACACTTAATAAACAGCAGCAAACACTGAGGATGCACATAGACATTCCCAGAGCACAGCTTCTGATTGAGGAGAGGGACACCATGGAGACCATTGGTAAACTGGGGTTTATTTTCTCTTAATGTAACAGGCACTTTTAGGTGGAATTCCTTCACCTCACACCTTTTCCTCACTGCACACATGGAGAAAAGAAGAGCTACAAAGTAATTTCCCTTGTTTGAAAGCTGAACTGATTTTTTTTTTTTTTTCCCTCCCCTTTGAGTCATTTCCCACTTTAGGTAATCTCAGTACAGTATTTAAAATAATTCAGGACATTAGGAAAATGAAGCTGTTGGAAAGAGCCTCTTGAAGAAAATGTAATTGAAGACTGGCAGTTTTTATGATTTTCATTTTGATTTCTCTTTTGGCTCTGAGTAGGCAGTTGGATCACTGGCATTACTTAAAAAGAAAATGAAATTCTGAAACTACGATCTCAGTGTTTAAAGCTTTGCTACAGCCAACTTCTAAAACTTGCCTGTTGCATATTGTATCCACCTGTTCAGAGCAAATGATATTTCAACATTTTGATCAGTTTTCAGCTTTTGTATATCTATGCAAAATTCAAATCTAAACTGCTTGATACAACAGAAAACAAGATTTCTCATGTGGCTGGCACATAGCTGAACTGTCATGAAAAATAGAATTGTTTGGTGTTGGTTGTTTGGGTGGTTTTTTTTCCCAAATAATTTAAGCACAAGATGTCTGGAAACACAGCAGAACAAAAATCCAACCTTTTGTGACTGTAGGGGGGCACACTGTGGTAAGACACTCTTGGCTGATCTTGTTAGACTTCCAACTTTACTTTTTTGGGTTAAAAATCTGTGTAAAAGCAGCTTTTGGTGTCTGAGAATTAACAGCATCCCAGGGATGGTGTGGCCAGAGAGGAAAGTCAGCAAGCTGAGAGCAGCATCTCTGCACCTCCTGCCCATGCCCATCCCAGATTTGAAAAGGAGATGCTTCACCTGAAAGACAGACATTTTAAATCATGATTTGAGCTTCCCAAAGCCTGCCCTTCACCCTAAAGAACAGCTTTAGCTTTTGAGTTACAGCTGCTGAGCAAAGGCAGGGGTTGGGGGGGGGTGATAGTGAAAATACTATTAGTGCCTTAACTGTAGCAATGTGATCGTGGCCTGGTAACAGCCAGCTTTCCACACAGCACTCGGAATAAGCTGGGATTCTGGCAGTCTTTGACAGAGTTTGCTGCCAAGAGGCTTTATTACCAACCTGAATAAGAGCTCAGCTTTTGCCAGAGATGGAGTGATTTGATTTCATAACGCTCATTCTATTTACAGCCTTCTTTGGGTAAAAAATGCTGGTTATGTTGTTGTGCGGAGCTGTTCGCCTTAATGGTTGTCTTGTCAAGTCAAAAAGAAAACCAAAACAAAAACCAGGAATGCTTAGAAGAAGCAGATCAACCTCTGCTGACTGGTAAATGCCCAGAAACCCTACTGCTGCCAGTCCCCATGGAATACATTACAAATCCATATGGTGGGAAATCCTTGTGGCTTTTACTGCTGTTCTGAATGGACAAAAGGACTGTAAAGAATGCAAAAGAAAGTCTGACAGCACAGCAAATAGTTGTTCTGCAAGCACAGGGGCAGTGAAAGATTTATTGCTGTTAAACCATCCATGATCAAATGGACCAGATTCCTCTTTGGAGCGAAAAAAAAAAACAACCCAAACCACAATGCAGAGATCACAACTGAAACGAAAATAATAATAAATGATAATAAAAAAGCAAGTGCTGCATAGCACTGGTTTCCTGCAGGGATCAAGGTCTGTGTAGAAATTTGGTGAATGTATCCAACCCCACAGGGAAGAAATAGCAGCAAAACCATACAGCAGTAAAGGTTAGTGCTCACCTTCTTCTTCCTTCCTGAGGTCAGGCTTCCCACCTTTCTTTCCACCTGCAGGAAAAGCAGTCCTGGGTCATGGCCATCCCTCCTGCAATATCCTGTCTCTGGAGAAAAAGGGGACTGGTAGGGGGTTCATTAGCAACATTACCTAACGACCTCTTTTTGGGGAGACATGGATGATTTCACTGAGGGCATTAAAAATCATGCTAGTAGAAAGAAATAAATTGAATATGTCACTGAAAAGCTCATCTGAGCTCTCTGGAAATGAAGGGGAAGAGGGCAGTGTTCAAAAGATGGGAATGAAGGAAATTGGGCTGAAAATAATTACACACAAATCAGCTTTTTGGGAGGATGTTTAATAGTCTGTCTCAGTTGCACATCTCTAAGGTGAAATCACAAAGCAAATCACAAAGAAAGTCACACTTATTCTTTAGTTTTGCGTGAATCCTGAGTTTAAACCCAGAGGTTCCCGAGCTGTGGTGGATTCAGATCCACCCTCAGTCCTTCAAACAAAAGGGAGCTGCCTCTGTCCATGGTGGTGCCCAGCCGGAAATAAGTTTGGGGACTTAGGAAGGCAAACCCAAAATTCACTACTCCTTCTCTGATGGGTTTTTTTTTAACTTACAGATGACAGATCAACAGTTCTGCTCACTGATGCTGACTTTGGAGAGACATCCAAGCAGAAGTCCCTGACTGTCACCCACACAGTCCATTACCAGTCCGTGTCACAAGCCACAGGACCACTGGTGGATGTTTCTGATGCCCGGCCAGGAACAAGTAAGCACATGAGAAAACGGGTTTTTCTGGAGAGGACAAAGCCATAAAAAAATTAATACTGTGCTCCTGCATTTGCCTCCTCGTCCTGCTACCTGAGAGTTGAGAGAAATCTATTTAGGTCAGCAGAGGACTTTTCTTCAACAATTGCACTTAGGGATTCAATAAGGTACAACTTGCATGTGCATCTGAAATGTAGGTGTAATTTGAAATAATTCATACCTGGCTTTCATTAGACCAAAAGCGTGCTGGACTTTAATTTCTGGAATTTATTGAGTAAATTAGCTTAATGGCTTTTAGTGTCTAATATAATTTTTTCCCTCTGTGATCGATCTTTATTGTATTTCAAAATACTTCTTTCCTCCCCACCTCTACATCAGGCAAGAAATACATTTCTCATTATTGCTTTTTCAAAAAAAAAAAAAAAAAAAAAAAA
>VXAY01006696.1:10431-53691 GCA_013399855.1 Oxyruncus cristatus
AAAAAAAAAAAAGTTTTATTTCTGGTTTTAGTTATTTTGCTAAATTACTTTTCCGTGCTGGGTTATTCTTATAGTGATTAAAATACTATCATAAGTTAATATACTGATGCAATCCATTCTGCTCCTTCCTCTCATGAATATGTTCCATATCTATGTAAATGGGGAAAAAAAATACTAGATTGAAGGATTACTTATGAGTTAGGACTTTTACATAAGTGGAGCTCACAGCAGTGTGCAATTGCTAAAATCACTTGGATTATTTCTATCCCCTGATCATTTTAGAATCTGTTTATTTGTTGAGTTTGGTGAACATAAATGCTGAAAGTTCAGTTGCTAGAAAGCAGACTGTTTGAAAAATCTTCATCTCATCCCTGTTTCCACCCCAGTTTTTATAAAAAAATAGCTGTTCTAGTCCTGGTCTTGCTACTTTTGTACCTCTGTCAGCTTTAAGACCTGGTCAGTCATTTCTTGAGGACTAGAAAAGTACCACAGTACTAATATTAGTACCATATTTTTCCTCTATGGAGAGTCATGGCCTTTGAATTAGAAGAATCAGTGTGCAATTTTTGTTTTCCTCCTGGGACCACTCTTGTCTCACTCCTCTAGTTCATGTTCATGCTGGCTGGCCTGTTCACTAAGAGCAAAAATACCATTTTATCATTTGTATTATGCTGGCAGATCAAGATTGTCTGATTGAACATTGTTTTCCAACCCTGCCTTTTCCAATAAGGAAAGAGGCACCACCCCAAAATCTCATGCCTGTATCAAACCACAGCACTTTGTAGCCCCAGCAACTTCTTACCTAATGCCTTTATTGTGTGAAATTGTGTCCTTCATTCCACTGCAGCCAGGGAGGGAGAGGATTCCTTCAAATCAAACAGGTATGTAACTCCTGTGTAGGAGTATGATCTGTGTCCAACCCTGCTTTGGAAATAAAAATCCACCATCACCTCTATTATGCAGTAAAGATCTGATTGCAGAAGGGCTGGATCAAAGAATTCCAGAGAGTTCTCTGGATAGCAGACACTAAGGCAGCTTTGGCAGAGGCTGGGCTGTGAGATTTTGTCCAGACGCACAGCTTTCTCTGTGAGAGGAGAGCAGTGCACAGCTGGGTGTCTCAGAGGTTATGGGTCCTCCCACCTGAGCACACTCACACTCACTGGGTGGCAAATATTCCCTTACAGCACTTTTTAAGTTGTTCTCTCATTCTTATTTATTTATTTATAACAGAGATGCTCCGTGACCCTTTGCCTTGCTCACCTCAGCTCTCTGTGGTTCTGTCTCAGCGTGTGACAGCAGTGCTGGGGCACCAGATGGGAGCTGTTTTCCATCACATGCAGCTCTGGAACTTGCTGTGTCTGTGCTGCAGAGCCTTGCACAGGCACAGCACAGCTGGGGCAGAGCTGCTGCTCAGCACACGCTCAGCAGGACGAGGACTGACCTCCTGCGTGCTGGCAGGAGGCTCTCCCACCTCCTTCAGGCTGCTGACAAAATCCCCTGGGATCAGAGAACAGTTGAGGTTTGAAGGGACATCTGGATGTTGGTTAGTCCAGCCCCTCTGCTTGTAGCAAGGTCATCTAGGGCTGGTTGCCCAAGGCCATGCCCGGATGACTTTTGGATGTCCCCAAGGATGGAGGCTCCTCCACCTGCCACAGCGACCTGTGCCAGTGCTCGGTCACCCTCACAGTAAAGTGGTTCCTGGTTTGCAGAAGGAAGCTCCCATGTTTCCTTCACCTTGTGAAATGTCTCTGGTCCTCTCACTGGGCACCACTGACAAGATCCTGGCTCTGCCCTCTTTGCACTTTCCCTTCAGGTATTTTATATACAATGATGAGATTCCCCCCGATCCTTCTCTTCTCCAGACCAAGCAGCCCCAGCCCCATGCCAGCAGTGGTCCCACCAGCATTCTCCTTCTTTTCTTCATGTTTTCCCTCAGAGCAAGCACAAGGCTCACTTCTGGCCACTCCACAGCCACGTACCAAATTCCCACAGCTGGTAGATGCAGTAGTTTATAAAACCAACAGGCTGGGAACATCATGCCAGGAGTATTTTTGGATGTTATCCACGTGAGGCAGCTCTGGGCTGCACTACCAGGAGGATCAATTATCAATGGCACCGGGTTCTAATTTTTCCACTGCTGTAGGGGAAGATGAGAAATAGGACAAGGATCAGACCAGAGCTGGTATTTGTAAATAAATACCTTGTTTCTTTGAAGCAGCAGAATACAAATTCTCCCTGGGAATGCTTAGGCAGAATCAATGCTCAGAGTCATTATCTGGATATTGGATTTTTTTTTTTTAATTGCTTCTGCTAAAGTGTCTTACCTCAAAGACTGACAGCTTCACCATTTGAATGTCAAAGAACATTTGAATAGCTTTGAATTTTTCATTTCTAATACCCTTTCTTTCTATTGTCAGCTATATCCTTTCAGAAGCTTCGAGGAGAAATCCTTCAGTGCTGATGTAGTCACTCTCTGCCACATAATGATTTTTTTCCCTTGCACTTGCTTTGTTAGACTCACTTTTACAGAGGAACAATTTATTAATAAAATTAAGGAGGTCAGTTTTGGCACATAGTTTGCTTTAATTCTCTTGGTTCTCCTGTTATCTCTAGGATAATAAAAAAATTATCCTTTATACACTGCTGACTTTAAACAAGTAGCAAATTATTTTTAAAGTTTAAGAAATCGTACTAATTTACGAATTGTTTTAAAGCAGTCAAACCTTTATGAACCTGTTCCTGTAACTCTGATGGCACTATTACAACTTATGTTTTATGTCTTGGCTACTTGTGGAAATAAAATTGGGAATCTGTAGCTGATCAATACTGTAATATAGTAATAGTATTTCCAGAACAGCAAATTATATCACCACATTTCTGAGAACATCTTTTTAGAAACTGAGAACAGGTATTGTGAGGTATTTCTGGGGGCATGTCTATGCTGATAATTTACCTTACACTTCACTTGAGATGTGGTGTGAAATCCCTCACCAAATCTACTTGCCTTGTGCTCTTTCACATCCCAAAGTGGTTTTAGTACTGGAGAACCGCCTGTGCTGGAGTAAAGGGATAATGAAAGTGTCAAGGGAAGACTGATGGGGCTCCCAGCTCTTCATTGCACCTGAAAATGTAGAGTTTCATTAGAAGGAGGGTATTTCAAAAAAGCATTAGCAGTTGGTAATGATCAGCACTTCCACTGTTAATTTTTTCCCACCCAAAGAAAGTTTAGGGTTTGGGGTTTTTTTTAGCCAACATCATTTCAGTGGCCATCCCCTCCTGGAAAGGGGAAGCGAAGGGCCAAGTGACAAAAAAAAGACAAATAAATGAGTAAATGATTAAGCAGAAGAATAGTCTCAAAACAAATATAATAAAGGTTAAATAAGAAGAGAGGTATAATACTGTTCAAAGGTATTCCTGATAAAAGTGAATCCAGGCTTACTCTGGCCTCCTCCTCCTCAGAAGGAATTGCCTACTGTCAATCCTGATTTTAGGAGAAGAATGTTCATCACAGAAAAGCAGTGTTGGAGGTAGAAAGCAGTAGATGTGACTGGCCTTTCAGCATAAAAACCAGTATGACTGCTTCTGCTCTCTGTAGAAGAACAAGCATCTGACTTCACTCATATCCAGTAATTTGCAGGCTGGAGTTCTCATCTCTTCATGATTCATCCTCTTCAAATTTGTAGACCCCCAGGTTGCCTCCACAGGGTAACTGTTGACCAGTGACAGGACCCAGGGAAGGGCTGGAGCTGGGCCAGGGCAGGCTCAGGTTGGATCTCAGCACAAGGTTCTTCCCCCACAGGGTGGTTGGCACTGCCCAGGCTCCCCAGGGCAGTGGGCACGGCCCCAAGGCTGCCAGAGCTCCAGGAGCGTTTGGACAACGCTCTCAGGGCCAGGGGCAGTGTTGGGGTGTCCTGGGCAGGGTCAGGCATTGCACTTGGATGATCCTTCCAGCTCAGGGTATTCTAGGATTCTACAGCTCTGACAGGGCTTGTTTCCTCACCAACCCACGAGGCAAAGCCCATCTGTGTTACCCCCCGCAGATCCTACCACAAGGAGGAGCGCCAAAACCGGGCCCACCGCTCGCAACCGCTACGCCAGCCAGTGGACCCTCAACAGACCTCACCCCACCATATCAGCTCACACCCTCACCACGGACTGGAGGCTTCCCACCCCCAGGCCAGCGGGATCGGTGGACAAGGAGAGCGACAGCTACAGCGTCAGCCCCTCGCAGGACACAGGTAGGGGGCTGTCCTCAGGGAAAACGGGAACAGCAGCAGCTGCGAGAACATCCTTGCTCCTGGATGTGCTTCATTTGGTGCTTGGGTGTCATTAGTCTTGCCCTGCTGGGTTGTTTTTCTGCAGGGTATTTATAAGGGGTGCCACAAAGTGCTTTGCGGTGCTAATGATAACAAGTGTTGTGCCCCTGGTTCTTCACACACGTCCTGGAGCCCTTTGAAAGGTGATTTTTCCTGCAGCTTCCTGAAGGAAAAGGAAAAAAACAGGAGAATTTGCTGCCTGAAATGGCACTGACTAGGAAGGGGCAGTTTTAGCAACCAGGAATGTCCCTGAGTCACACGTGGAATGGTTTTCAGGTTTGAGCTACATTCACGTTAGTATTTATGTTTTTGCATTCATGTAATATGTTCATAGGGTTTATTTGAAGTGGGAAAAAAAAAGAGAGGGAAAATTCTGGAAGTGGAGTCCAAGTCCAAATCCATTCATAGCACTGAATTCTGCAGGATCTAGCTCTGATTTTCCTGGGAAACAACATAGGGTTTATTCCTCTGGATGGTAAGTGGGGAAACACTGGATACATATTCTGCCTGCAGTCTTCATCTCTTCTTGCTGCCTTCACATTATAAATGCAACTGTAACTGAAAAATAAGCTTTATCCTCTGTCCTACACTGAACAAGTGACAAAAAAAAGGCAAATAAATGAGTAAATGATCAAGCAGAAGAATAGTCTTAAAACAAATATAATAAAGCTTAAACAAGAAGAGACATAAAATACTGTTCAAGAAATTTTATTAATTAAGGTATTAATTAATTAAAGTATTCGTGATAAAAGTGAATCCAGGCTTACTCTGGCCTCCTCCTCCTCAGAAGGAATTGCCTACTGTCAATCCTGATATTAGGGGAAAAGTGCTCACCAAATGTGTGTTAGAGCTAAAAAGTAGTAGGTGTGACTGGCTTTTCACCACGAAAACCAGTATGACTGCTTCTGTTCTCTGTAGAAGAACAAGCATCTGACTTC
The DNA here is from genome assembly GCA_013399855.1 of Oxyruncus cristatus. NCBI lineage: Eukaryota > Metazoa > Chordata > Aves > Passeriformes > Cotingidae > Oxyruncus > Oxyruncus cristatus. Next base: position 15,686 of record VXAY01006696.1, read on the forward strand.
ACTCATATCCAGTAATTTGCAGGCTGGAGTTCTCATCTCTTCATGATTCATCCTCTTCAAATTTGTAGACCCCCAGGTTGCCTCCACAGGGTAATAGTGGTCATAGACACCTCCAGCCAGCTGACAAACTTCCTCCTGATTTCTTCAGGTAGAATTATTATAAATAAAGCTTTAAGAATTAACGCTAATAGCTACACAGACATAAATAACAAATCTTCCCTCAGAAACCCTTTCTGCAGACATTCCAAACCTCAGGTGCATTTGGATGTGTTCCAGCACGTTGTCACCCAAGGATATATTTCCAGTGTGTGTGGCAAAGGGCAGAAATTAAATTTACTGGGTGGTTTAATAGAGAAACAACAATTTTGTGAACAGACTTCAAAATCTATATCTTAACACGGCTACACTCCTACTCTGTGTCCACCTTTGAGCACAGTGATTCATGTGAGGGATAGCAAGCTTTAGGTCATGCTGAGGAAAGGTTTTCTTGTGCCAAAATGCAGCTCTATTATGCCACTTTTTCTCTGGGAAAAGAATAGAGTTGGTTTAATCTAAGCTTAAAATTTTCAAATAAACATACGTAGCCAAATTACGTGTTCAAGAATCAATTGAGCTAATGTGCACATTTGATCCCTTTTCCAATATGGAATTCAGATTTCTGAAGCCAGTTGATGCAGTTGGTATTTGGCAGAATTTAGCACTTCCTATGAAAGCAATTCCAGGCTTACAGAGCAGTAGCTCTTAAGCTTACGAGAAATACATGACAGCAGTTTAAAGCTGTAACTAAGCTCAAAGGTTCCAATTGGAGGCCATTAGAAATTTTCTGATTAATCTAAATTTATGAAGTTCGCGAAGTTTCATAAAGTTCTGCCTGGGCTTGGATGAACTTCCATCAAATCTAAAGTAGGTGTTCAAGCAGATTGGTCCTGGAATTTATCCGTGGTGTTTGAGCTGCAGGTCCTGAGCTTCACAGACCAACCATTTTATGATCTTTGTGTGACCGTCATATTTACAGACACTGCTCTGTGGCACTGGGCGACTGCTGCCTTCTGGGAGTTTCCAGCTGACCAGAAATTTGGAAAGACGTTCCTGTGGTCTGATTTACAAATCAAATGTGAAAAACGACGTGATGTTTCCTGTGGGTGGAAAGCAAAAAAAAAAAAAAAAAAAAGAAAAAGAAAAAGCCCTGCTAAGTCCTGGTCAACTCAAAATCTTAAGCAAGTTACAGCATATTGTAGAAGGACTTGTCACTTTAAATAATGTATGGCCCTATTTACAAGTGGCAGGGGTGCTGTTCTTTGTGCACGACGAAAACTGATGCAGGCACACAATAAAAAAGATAAAGATTTGCAATAATGGCACACTTGCCTCTGGCTGCTACAGGAGGCCCATTTTTATGAATTAGCTATTACATTGTGCCTGCTTATTGAACATCACCAACAACGTCTGAAATTGCACAGATCTTGTGATGAAACACGACTTCTGCCCAAGGAACTTATAGAAGTCCTCTGCTCTTCCAGCCCACTGGAGTAGAAGAGCGATGGGAGCAACAGCCCAGTGATTTGTCCCCGCAGAAACGAACCCTGCTCTTCCAGAATGCTTTTTAAAGTATCAGTAGCCATTTACATCTCCAATAATGGTGTTGTTTAAGAGATATTGATATTCTCAGAACCTCATCAGCAGAAAAGAACAGCTTGTAGGTCATAATAACCTGTGTGTCAAATATGAATCCCCCATGAGCTTCAGCAGCATTGAAAAAAGGCATTGAGTGACTGCAGGCTGTACTTACCAAATATTGCTTTTTTTAAGACCTTTGTTCCCAGTGAAATGAGTTGGTGTTTTACCTGGTGTCTAGGGAGACAATATCTGAGACATACTGCCTTTATATTTGACCTTTGTTCTCAGGACTTTCTTTAAAAAAATATATAGAGAGATATAAAATGGAAACAGGACAAAAAAATCTGTCCTTTCTCATCTAGACATCCCCTCATCAATACATTTCTGGGATGCATTAACAAGTTCACGTAAAGAAGATGTTCCTTATTTTGCAAAATCTGGGTTGGGGTTTGAAACATTTTTAAGGCATTTAGGATTTAGAGAAATGATTTTTTGTAACAAACAAACAAACAAACAAGCGAAAAAGTAACATTTCTAATTTGCTAGAGGTTGTCTCTTCTAAAACACGAATTTAATGTTAAGCCACATGATGCTGCTCACAGAATCAGGTTACGTGTAACTGTCAAATGAGTGACTGAACGAACACGTGTGCAGGCATTTTTAGTGAAGCAGATTCCTTTAAATTGCCCTGATAATTCTGCACTTTGTTCTGAAACACCACCATGCCCAGAGCTTTCCTCCCAGAAAGGCTCGTGCAGCTGTTTCCTTTCTCCCGTTGTTTGTGTCCCCGACACTTCAGATCGAGCGAGAAGCAGCATGGTCTCCACAGAAAGTGCCTCCTCAACGTACGAAGAGCTGGCGAGGGCGTACGAGCACGCCAAGATGGAAGAGCAGCTGAGACACGCCAAGTTCACCATCACAGAGTGCTTCATATCAGACACCTCCTCGGAGCAGCTCACGGCAGGGACTAACGACTACACCGACAGCCTCACCTCCAGCACGCCGTCGGAGTCGGGGATCTGCAGGTTCACAGCGTCCCCCCCCAAACCTCAGGATGGAGGGAGGGTGATGAACATGGCAGTTCCGAAGGCACATCGGCCAGGTGAGGCTTCGGAGGTGACATTTGGGTCCTTGGGGTGAGAGTTTCTCCTCGTGTCCAGGCTGGGCAGCACGAGAGGGGTCTGTCTCAACGGGAGGCTTTCCTTTCTCAACAGGAAAGAAAGTCCTCAATATATCCTGTAACTACTTACAGAGGTAGCTGGTTTTGTCCCAGTTAATATAACATTTGAGCATGTTCTCCCATCTACAGAAAACATGGAAATTTAGGAACAGAAAGAAGCTGTCTGAGCCATCAAATCCACTCCTCTACACTTGCAGCCATCAGGCAGTTGACCCTTCTGGGATAAATAAGACCATATGTGGGTACATCTGCCCGTCTCCAGCTCAAACCACCTACTGATAAAACGTGTCTCCCTGCAGTGCTTCGTGCTGGAGAGCAAAGTTCACTGTCATAGCAGTTCATAAAGACAGATTGTAGAAGTTGTACCATCCCTTCTGTGCTGTAGCTTGTCACACATGTAATAAGCCTTTGGTGATGTTCTGGAGCTGTTACACCCTCCCTTTGACATCACCCAATATCAAACAAGGAATACCTAAAAGGGGCGGAATAAAAAATGGAGAAAATGAATAGCTCAAGGGATATGGAGCCTTCCACCTTCAGACAAATTTAAACCCACTCCAACTTCTCACTGACTGAAGGTGCCTGAGAGACATCCATCTATTGGGCTCAATCAAATTTCACGAAAAATCTTGTTTCAAGGGGTCCCCCAGTGCCCAACAGCATAGGGAGATTATTTGTGATACTCTGAGATCAAACACTTCATAAAATCTTCTCAGAAGATTTATCAGTCTTTGTTACAGGATGCATGAAGTGACACTGTGGAGGAGGATTCAGATGGGGAAAAGGCATAATTATGTTTGTGTGCTTTCTGAAAAAATGACTTGGTTTTGTTTTATTTTATTTTATTTTGTATTTTATTTCCTTTTATCTTACTTTATTTTAGACATTTGCCAGTGTGGATGGGGCTACTTATATACACAGGAAGTAATCAGTAGTGGTCATCCATGGAAAAAAAGGAGTAATGACTGAGCTGTGTATGGTCTTTTTCTAATTATTCACCATAAATGGAAAAGCAGTGAATGCAGAGGAATGGAAGGTAGACAGTGGTATCAGGAAAGTCATTCAAAAGCAGGACCTGACACCGAAAAGAAAGCATAAAGGGTTTTGCCAAGAGAAAGCTCAAAGAAAAATGTGGGAAGAAAAAGACCAAGCAGAAGGTAGAAAGTTATAATTCTCAGGGCAGGAAATTAGTGTGTCACACAGATAGATAAGAGGGAAAATAAGTAGGAAATAAAGTAGTGAGAGAAATTGCTGATTTCTGTGTAGTCACAGAGTAGAACCACAAACCCAGGAGCTGTAGAAATAGATAAAGATAAAAATACTTTTCATTTCTAACTCGAAAGAAGGAAGATAAATATTTATCCCTGCTCTGCTGAAGGGAAGCATCTGCATTCACAGCTAAGTCAAAATTGCAGCTCTTTCCTTCCAGTCAGTCAACAAATATTTTTTATCATTTCTTTAACAAATATCTCTTCTTTTCATGTTCCAAATACATTATTTATGCATATTTAGTATTTGGAAGTGTTCTAATATATTCGTTCTAAAGATGATTTTCTTGAGGGCAGATAGCACCAAAACTTGGTCCCTGTGCTTGAGTTAAAAACTTCCAGGTTTGGAACATCCTTAGAGCCCCTCTAGTGATTTACAGACTTGTAGTCATGTTTAGCTCTGTTAGTTCTAATGGCTTTACTTTTTTTACCTACTTTTCTTGATTACCTTTAGCTTTCTTTTGCAGTAAGGAATTGAAATATATTATAAAATTAATAATTAGCTTCATTACCTTGGGAAAAAAAAAATGAGTGTTCTAGTGGAGCAGCTTGAATGTTGGTCCATAAATATTGACTAATACATTATTAAAGGTCACTTTAGGAAGGGCTTCAAACAAAACATATGGACTGAAAGAATTTTCAATAGTAGCAGACAGACCAATATTTTAGTGTTCAAATCAGCAAGGAAAGACTTACTGGGCATCTTTCACCCACCACTTCAGAAATTCTCTAGGGGTAATCAGTAATTCAAATAAAATTAATCGAAGTAATTCTCCATTCGAGAATACGCAGAAGAAATAAAAAGACTTAAGGTTTAGATTCAGTAGATGACAACATTTGAGGTAAAACTGCTTCAGCACACCTTTATTCTTCCTGGAAGGAAGTCTTTTCTTTCAAGAGAACTTTTAGCTCTTTTCATGGTGTTTTGCTTTTCTTCTCAGCCAACTCAATCCTTCTTGGACAAGGTCACTTCCACTAACTTTATCCTCTTCCTTCCTAATTTCTGACCTCACTTTTCAAACCCTTCCTGTTGCAACTTGTGATTGCAGTAAAGGTTCAAGACCTTGCAATAAGTAACGTTTGTTTTTCCAAGTTATCTCCCAGCACTTACAAGACACTCTCAGAAAGACTGTTAGAAAAAGTTATGTTGAGAAATGGGACGTTTGGAAACCAGTTTACCCCATGGCAAAGCTGCAACTTTACACAAGAAAAGGATGGAATTTACTGGTGAAGGCTTTGTCAAGCATAACTGACTGAGCACTAATTCTTGGCTTGGTGCTGCCATGAATGTTTGGTATGGGCACAGAAAATGTTGGATCACCTGAGTCTTGGCTTCAGAAGAGCTTCCTGTGAGCTACTGAGGGCACCCCAACTCATGACACTGATTGTTCCCTTGGTTTTCTTGAGCCTCCCATAGAATTCTCCGGTACCTGTGTATCAAGTCTCCTGACCAAACACTTCATGTTCAACTTGATGTCCACCAGGACCCCCAGGGTCTGCAGAGCTTCTCCGCACCTGGGTGGCCCTCAGCATGTACTGGGGTTGTTCCTTCACAGGTGCAGGACTGTGCACGTCCCCTTTTTGATCTGTATGAGGTTTGCTTTGGCCCCTTTCTCCAGCATTTCCAGGTCCCTCTGGATTGCACCATGACTCTCTGGTATGTCAGCCACGCCTCCCAGCTTTCAGTCCACCTCATTATCTGCTCCTCTGTCCCATAATTCATCAGCTTCTCCATGGGGATCTTAGAGGAGAAAGTGTCAAAAGCCTTTCTGAAGTCACAGTAGACAATATTTACTGATATCCACTCATCTCCCAAGCCAATCATTTCATTGTATGAAGTTATCTGGTTGGTCAAGCATGACTTCCCCTTGCTGAATCCATGCTGACTCTTTGTTCTTCATGTGCGTAAAAATGGTTTCCAGGATTAACTGCTCAATCCCTTTCCCAGGGATGATAAGGAGATAAGGCTGAATGACTCGTTGGTTCCTGCATCCTCCTTCTTGTCCTTCTTGAAGGCAGGAGTAACATTTGATTTCTTCCAGTCTTCAGGCACTTCTCCCAACCCCCAAAATCAATCAAAGATTATTGAGAGTGGCCTCACAAAGATATCTGCCAGTTCCCTCAGCACTTGTAGGTGCATTCCATCCAGGTCCATGGATTTACATGGATCCAGTTTGCTGAAGTATTCCTTGACATGATCATTGTTCACCAAGGGTAAGTCTTCCTCGCTCCAGACTCTTCCACATTTTCCCTGGCCTTCCTACTGTCATTCACAATAACAATATATATCCTTGCAGAAGACTTTCCTGTTGTCTTTGACTTCCCTGGCCAGATTCAGCTTCAGTTAGGCCTTGACTTTCTTAAGCCCATTTCTGCGTGTTTGGACAGTATGTTTGTGTTCCCTCTGGGTTGTTTGTGCCTGTTTCCACCCTCCTGGGTGCTCCCTCTTTGTGGCTGAGTTTTGGCAGGAGATCCTTGTTCATCCATGCAGGGCTCCGAGCATTTTTGTGCTCCTTGAGCTCGGAGGAGGTGATCCTTGAATATTAACCAGCTCTCCTAGACATGAGGCTACTTCTGGTTGACTGTACAAGCACCTTCAGATGTTTTCTGCATCACTGTCCTGACACCAGGCCAAAACTTTCAGGTTTGTAGAAAAGGTGTTATTAAACAGTCTTCAATAAAATATACTTCAGAAGTTGCATTTTTCTTAAACTTTTGCAAAGTCATAGCTACAGGAAATGGAACGTGGAAGTGAGATATTTTTAATGGATTCCTACATTCAGTCTTTTGAAAGGCATGTCCTTGTGTTCTGATCTTTGCAACTCCAAAAGTAGGTTTTTGGGCAAAGATGAGATTGGAATGGGTTGCCCAGAGAAGCTGTGGCTGCCCCATCCATGGAAGTGCTCAAGGCCAGGCTGGATGGAGCCTGGAGCAACCTGGGCTAGTGGAAGGTGTCCCTGCCCTTGGCAGGGGGCTGGAACTGGATGATCTTTAAGGACCCTTCCAACCCAAACTGTTCTGTGATTCTATGAGTAGTCGTGTGTCCCAGGAGGCACCTTCAGAGAGAAAATTGAAGCAGTAAAGACATCACAGCAGTATTTTAAATCTGTGGGATAAATCACATCCTTTGGAAAAGTGGGTCTTCTCAACCTCTGTGCAGTGTGAATATTCTTCATGGTATAAAAATGATGGCAGTATGTTATTCTTGCATCTTTCTCAGCATCAAAACTTCCAGAAGTTCGGGACTGGGAGGACTCTTCTCCTCGCCACAGTTGTCACTAACTAGAACTCTGATTAGAAGGATCAGCTCCTCAAGGAACAGGAATATGGAGCAATCATCTCAACACTAGAGTAGGTCCTTCCAGAGCAAAACTGAGGCAGTTTTCACATCAATTTGTTGAAATTTCATAAATTTCAACAACCGTTACCCAAAATTTATCTGAGAAGTTGACAAATGAGTCAGTCCTTCATCCTGCAAAGAGGGACAGACATTGGAAAGAAATGCACTCTCTTCCTACCTCCCACTGTGCCATCAGAATCTTTGAAGTAAAAAAAGGGGAGATAATTGTGGAGGTTCGAAGAGTTTTATAGAAATGTTTCTTTTTTTTCTGTTTTAAAAATAATAACCACAAATTGAGTTATCACAACAATTATTCTTAACTGCAATAAACACTGCAGTAGCACTTTATTAAAAATAGATTCCCATTATTATCATTTTAAATCTCAGTAATAGCCTCAGCCAAGAAGTCTGTTGAGTTTTTTTTCTTCTCTTTCCTCCTAAATGATTGTGCTTGAGAAAAGAACAGCTATTAACCAGGAAATATTTTGATATTCCTGTGCTTCCCAAGCGCTATTTATGTTGGTTTTTTTTTTTTGTGGACAGACCTCTTATTACATCGTCTGGCAGTGGAGTTTATGCTTGGAAGAAGTAATATCTGACCAGTGCTTGAAAGGGAAATACCTAGGAAGTTTTCATCAGGTTTCTTGCCATTTGCAGAAACCTCCCTTCCACGGGGGCCCTTGCAAAACTCAGACCCCTAGTTGTGTTTTTCTCTTATGCTGTCCAGCAGTAAAAAGAGCCTCTTCAAATATATGATATTAAGCATTATCTTGACTTGGACCAGGCAGAAACTTGTCTGATGGCACAAAGCAAGGGACAGCTCATTTTGACCAACCTTTTCTGCTTGGAAATCATATTGACATACAAACCCTGAAGGAGTAAAACATCTCAAATGGAGTCCCAGAGAAAATATGTTACTCAGTGGGTGTATCAGATGAGGGGGTTTTGAAATTCATTTAAACCAGGAGATTTTCTATCTCAGGACTCCCTCTATAAACTCTCAGCTGACAAAAGGAAAGAGATTGGAAAGAAACCTGGTCATGAGTGAGGAGAAAAGGCAGTTGTAGAGAGGCAGGCTCTGAAGAAAAGGATTTCCTAGGGATCGATTTCACAGCCATGAAGATGGAAAGAACAGCCCACTGCTCCATAGGGAACCTGAGTGCTTTCCTGAGTTCTTAAACCTGTGCAAAGCAGGAACAGCCTTTGCTGAACTCCTGCTCCTCTGGAAGCACTTCCCTCCTGCCACCCTTGCACTGTTGGTTGGTAAGGGAGGGCAGAGCTCCATCCTCCCTGTCTGCCAGCCCTTCTCCTTGTTCCCAGTGTCCCAGAAGAGATTTGGCCAGCAGACATCACCTTTTAACAGCAGCCCAAGGCCAGACCGGGCCTACTCTGAGCCAAGCTCTCAGTGTCCAAGTGTGGACACTTCTTTGGGATTTAACAACTGGACACCTGAGTCAAGAAGCTTGAGTTGAGCCCTCAGCCCCCTGCACATTGACTAGAAAAAAACACTGATTTAACCTCTCCAGCTTTGCTGGAAGATCAAGTTCTTTCAGTATTTCAGATGCCTTAAATTAGAATTCTTGACCCAATTTGCAAGTTTCTCATTGCTTTGACTAATCCTGTTGACTTGCACAGCAAAGCCTTAATGTGTAGACAAGTGTAAAGCTACAGAACGCAAGCACTTCATTAAATAACGATTTAGAAGAATCTCTTAAAATACAGTCTGGATATCACCTGCAGTGCCTAAATGTTGTTTTAAACACCCAGGTCATGAAACGAATCTTCTTTTCCAGCATTCCGGTCACTACAGATAAAAATAAGCCTCTCAGCACAATAAGAGAAATAAGAGGCACGCAGTAATAGAAAGCACAGTGGTTTTCCAGTGTCAGCCCTGTAACCTGAGATGTGAACTCTTTTCCATTGACCTATGAGTTCAGGGGTGAAGGAGTGATTTCCCTCTTCTGTTTGATGCAGGCAAGTGTGACACAGTGATTGGAGTGTATTTAGAGACTTGCTTTCTATTGGAAAGCTGCTGGCAGAGCTCTACAGGCTGAGGCTGTAACTGAATCCGATACAAATTCGGCCACTGGGGGATTCAGGAAAGGCTGGGACTCTTCCCAGCTCACCTTTAGCCTCCTTTTCCCATGCCTATTACATTATCCTGCAGTGACTCAAAGTGCAGTTGCATAGTTCCACAGTTTCCACATCCAAAACTGAGTTTCTTCAGCGCAGAGGAATCGATGTTTGACCTGGTTTTTATGTTCAGAAATCCTGCAGTAAAGTCTGTAAAGGCTAAGATATGGATTGTTTTCTTTATTTAGTTTTCCACTTGCACTGCTTTCAAATACAATGGAGTATTTTTTCTATTTTATATATATCTCTAGACTAGAAAATTTACAAATATAATAAAAGTGTATGTGTACACACACACTATATATAACATGTACATAGAACAAAGGAATCACCATCCTGACTCCACAGTGGGAGACCAAGGTCCAGTTTGGAGAGAAGTACTTAAGGAGGCAAATCAGAATAGGAAGGTGGAAAAAACAGCAAGATAGGTGGAACACTTGCAAGTGGAGGAAAAAAAGCCTTCTCGCCCACATTTTTAACTGTAGTAAACACTCTTAATGTTGTGTATGTTAACTTTTATGTGTACTTATTTACATTTATGTGACATATTCTGAATTTACTGCCCTGGATGAGCACCTCTAATGTTTCCATGTTAAATTCTCCTGCACCTGGAACACCTTCTTTTTTATTTTCTACTGCACTGTTGGAAAACTGGGAACATGTCACAAAGAGACAGACTGTGCCATTTGCTGCTTATCACAGAAATGGCACATCAGCGATGAGAGGAAATTGCCTTTATCTTGTCTCAGGTTTCTGTGGAGTATCAGGAGCTTTTTCTCCTTCAGCTGAGAAATGCTGAATGTTCTGCAGGGATGAAAGCCATTTAATTCTCCATTTAATTTGACATGACTACACACGTGAAATCATTGGCTTGCATTTTTATTCTGGTGTATTTACAGGTGGGAAGGTTCACACTGCACGTTTTTTAACCTTGCCAGTGCAAGAAAAATGAGCTTAAAAAGGTTCAGATCAAAAGCTAAAATCTTACTAGGTCAGAAAGAAAAGCTATATCGATGTGAGTCTTGAGTTTGAATAGGTTTTTAGGTTATACATACAAAGCAATTGTAATTTGGAAGTTCCAATTTAGGTAGCATACAAGATGTCTGCAAGCTAAATTCAAGTCACTGATGGCACTGGAACAGGTTGCCCAGTGAAGCTGTGGATTCCCCATCCCTGGAAGTGTTCAAGGACAGGGCTTGGAGCAACCTGGTCTAGTGGAAGGCTGGGTTGTTTTTTTTTTTGCTTTGTGGTAGACTAAAAGCTGCATGTTAAGGGAAACCCCCTCTCAAGAATGCCCATTTCCTATCTTTTGATTGCCAACAAAACCTTCTTTCTTAAAAGTGACATTTTTTAAAAATTTGAATTTAATTTAGTTTTGTTAAAGCTGATTCTTTGCTTTGTGGTCCTTATATATATATATATATATATATACACACACACACACATAAGCTGCGGCTATTAAAGTAGACTACCCTTGTTTTCTGTAGCTTTGGAGGAGTTTGATTGAACTGTAGTTGGTGGAGTTTTATGCCTAAAGCAAGGATTACATTTATCAGTATTTTTCAGCTACTTTTATGTCCTTGTAGTCATAACTTCAGTGTTACATATCTAAAACGACCAGCAAATGTTCCAAATGGAACCAAAGATGCTCCGTCCACTTCAATTAACACCAGATTATTAGAGCAGTTCTGTTAAGAGTCTCAGTTCTATAAAAAACCTAGATTTTTGCCTGCTCGTGCCATTTTAATTTTGAAAAATGCCAAATAATTTCACCTCCACAGTGTTGTGGCACAGCGTGTGTGATTTTGGGGGGGTAGGGGGGCTTTCAGGCAGCCCAGGGTAACCAGCAGCAGTTGTTTCCTGCAGACAAGAACTGATCTAGCCTTGCTTTAAGGTCCTTGTAGTCATTTACAGCCGTTCCTGATTTAAGTGGCTTCAGGCTCTGCTCATTTCCCCTGTGACAAGAGGACCTGAATGTAATCTGAGATCTGCAGGAGAACTGAGACTGTGACATCTGAAAACGTACAGCAAATCCTACCTGCACGAAAGGTCGTGCTCGTGCTATTTTTTTGAAATTAAAGTAGGAAATCATATCGCTGGAGAAACCAACTTTTGTTTTAACAGTACATTCTTCATCTGACTCTAGTGATGGTCTTTGCCATCCATGAAAGGGCTTTTTTATAGGCTGGCCTTTAAAGCCCAGCAGATGCATTTCAGGATTGTTCACCTTTTTGTGTCAGCATCCTTAATTTAAACGTGAGGACTTCTGGTCCAGGTGGATTAATTAACAAAAATGCCATGATGCACCTCGTCAGCATCACTCAGGTGATTCAAACTGATGGACGTGGGGTCCCAGTGGCACCAGTTCATCCATTAATTCAGCAGAGCAGCAGGGCAGTGCTGATACTGGTTTCCTTGTTGTAGCCTGACCTCCCTGTGTCCCTTAGGAGAGTGTTTTGCTTACCTGTTTCCTTGGCATGGCCAGGTTTATCCATGAATTCATGGGCGTGGCCAGAGCCTGTTGAGGTCAACAGAGTTCTGATTTCATAAATATGCTTCAAACCCCTTGCCTCTCCATCCTTTCTGCTGAAATGCAGTCTCTTAAGTGGAATTAATCCCAGGAATAAGCCCATGAGGGATGCCAGTTTCCATGGCGCCGCGATCGATTTAACTGAAGTGCTGTAAAACTGAACAGTTTCTGTTTGCTTCTGCCAGGAGCAGCAAATGAGTTTTAAAACTCCAGCTTTGCTAACCAGGGTCACCTGAGCCAGGGCTCCAGCCCGGTTTTCCGAGTTTTCCCAGCCAGTGGGCAGGAGAGTGCTGTCTCAGAGCATCCTTAAAAATGCATGAGGCCTCTTGCGTGACAAGGCCGAGACGGAAAAGCAGCGCTCCCGGACTTGACTTTTCTATCATCATTTCATTATTTATTGACAAATTTGCTGACTTTAGCTTTGGAGTGTGTATTGATTCACACACTGAGGCCCCTTTTACGTATTTTTAAAACTTAGACATCGCATTAAATCAAAACAGGAGGGCATCAGTTCTGCAGATGCCCCAGCCGTGTGAGGCTGAGCATCCACATGGCAGATCCATAGGGTCTAAATCTATCTGACCCTTGGAATTAATCAATTTTTCCATCCTTACTCAGCTCAGTGGCAGAGAGGCCCTTAAAAATAACGTCACTTCTCCTTGAAGTTACTTCTGAAAGGTACAAAGCATCTGACAGATCTTCTGAAAGTGCAGCACTGAATTAAAGACCGAAGTTCTGCTGAGAAAAATCCAAACCAAGAACGTGCTTCAGTTCCTGTTTCCATTGAACCTTTCAGGAATAGGCAACAAAGCGATAATCGAGTCTCCTGCCATTCAGCCAGACAGATGCACAGACTGTTATGTTGATACAGTTCAGCTGTATATCCTCAGTTAAACTACAGCAGTCATGCTTTTGCTTTAAGACACTTTGATCAAAGACTTTTTCTTGGAATCGGAAGGTTTAACTCTAAATGACAAAATGAATCACCTTTAAAAAAAGTCCACATTAGTTGGAATCCTCATTTTCAGTCACTTAAACCTAATCTCCAGTACGTATAAATCAATTGCTGGAATCAATATAGCCACTGATTTACAGCAGCGGCAAATGTGGCTCCCGAACTACAGTTTTACTGATATCCTGGTGTTTCTTAAGAGATAACTCCAAGGATTGCAGTCAACAGCAACTGTTGCTTTTATTTTTTTCTGTGAAACACAGCTGGTGTTTTGAATATTTGTATGAAAATGCCACTTCTAGCAGATGCAACGTGCAGCCTTTAACTAGGTGTTATAGATCTTCAAATTCTCTGTGGAGGTGCAGTTTTCCTGGAGAAAAATGCCAGTTATAAAGCCCTGCAGAGATGATAGGGAATTCTGATTTCTATATCTAGAAATAGGAAACTTGGCAATTTTTCTAACACTGTTTCTTTTTTAGATGATCACAAATATAAACAGCATAAAGATGGGTTGTTTTGCTGTCTGCAGAAACACAGTGAGAAGCCCAGGAGACGTGGTGGTGTAACAGAGCCGTGAAAGGCAGGTTGGCAGCTGGAATGAATCCAGACACCTCGTTGGCCTTGTCCAACAGCATCCATTCAGTCACTTGAAAAGTGTCCCCCAAATGCAGAGCACTTCAATCAGTTTTCTTGGGCAGCTGAGCTGGGATGAAACTACTCTGGGGGAGGGAAGACCCTGTGCCTGCTCTCGGAGCAGCTTTTTTGCTAAAGAGAAAGCTCTGCCCTGCCCTTTCCCCCTTTTCTTTTCCTTTCTGCTGCTCGGCTGCTCCTAAGAGTGTAATTTAAGGGAGTGCTCGGACCTTTTGCCATTTATTCTGGACACCTCAGAGAATCGTTAAATCCACTTTTTGTCCTGAAAAAGTGGGCTCAGAAGGAGTCTGTGAGCTCCTGAATGTGCTAATGATGGTGTGCTCCTGTTTGACTGAGAGTGAGCTGAGGTTCCCATTCATTTGCCCCCTCAGTAATTTGCAAGTGGAAAGTTTCCCCTCCGTTTCCATTACTGATCAATACTGACTCTAGAGAGTGGAGCCCTGTCATTCAAAGCATCCTTTTTGCTGTTCACTTGTGGCATTTTACAGCGACATTTGCCAGAAAATAATAATTAGCAAACAAAAAGCATTGGGGAGGCAGTTCCTCATGTAACAGATCCTGGTATCAGGCGAGCAAGGAGGTGCAGGACTGCCCCTCTTTACCCCCCTCTGCTTGGCTGAGCAGGACACAGGATCAAAGTAACCAGCTAATTGGCTTTATTGCTCATTAAGTGTATTTACACCTGGTGTTGCAGTGTGCTGCGAGCCTGCAGGGCTGACTCTCAGCCTGTTGGTGTGGGAATGGTTGCGGCGCAGTGCGGAATGCTCTGCGGGATCGGTGCAGGATACATGGACAGGAGATGGACAGAGAGGGAGCACCAGCAGGTTTCAAACACTGACAGCAGCAATTGTAAGGAATGTTATTGTGCTGCTATCAGTCTGGCTGCAGATCAAGCTGCTGCTGTCCGAGAAAGCTTTGCCTGCTCACTTTTAATGGCGTGTCAGGTTTTGATGTGACAAACGCCTCTGAACATCACTTATGCTCTTTTTTTCATCAAACCTCTCACCTTGGCTTTGCAAACCCTCCTCTTTTTCCTTGTTTCTAATGCAAGTTTTTCTTTTAGGCAGCCTTTGTGCTGAGGAACAGCCTGTGAGCAGCAGCAAAGGCTTCACTGCTGTAGTTACTGTGCGAGTGAGCTGGAAAAACCCGCATAATTTTTTAATCTACATAAACCAGGACTTAAAGCTATTTGTCAGCAGGTCTGTCTCCTTTGCTTCCTTTCAAAGGCAAACACAATATTCCACCAGTGCTTCCCCTTCCAAACTCAGGGCAAGCCAAGAGATTCCCAACATAGTGGCGTTCCAGCTTCACCAGCACTTGAACGCCCCCCCAGCACTGCACGAGGTCATGCTCAGGTCCCAAATCCACAAAACTACATCACCACCTCACCTGTGCCAACAGAGCTGTATGGATTCAACTCTGGCATGATTTCTGATCCCATGGGATCATTCCAGGGAGCTTTTTTTTTACCCACTCACCTATTGAAGTAAGATGTGTGAAAGCCCTACTCAACCCGTCTCATTCCTACCTTTGTTAAATAGAATATCCTGTCACACTCACCAGCCCGACTTTACAAAATTCTCAAAAGTAATGCTTCAAACAGCACGGAATTTCCTTCACATGGCAACCAAAACTTGAAAACCATCAGGTTGTGCTGGAGTGTTGTGAAGACAAATTGCTTTTGCTTTAGTGGAGGTTATGATTCATGAGAACATGCACAGAGCTATCATGTAAAAACTTGGTAAGAGCCTCTTTTTTGCAGCTTGTGATGATCTGTGTATTGAAAATAGCACAAATCCTTCGATTTTTTTTTTTTTTTTTTCCTGGAGCAGATGAAAGGAGAAAAAAAACCATACAAGCTCTCTGGCATTTGAAAGAGGAGTGAGATAAATCTTTTGGGAGAAAGGAGTTTTAGTTCTGCAGACAAGACAGATATCTGGAAGAAAATCCAAGAAAAATTGAGCAGTGATATTTTTCCCTCCATGTAGCCTGTCAAATTCATCCCAACCTTGCCCATACCTGAACCTGACCTCTAGAGTAAGGCTAAAAATATCTCTTGTTTTTTGCAAAACTTGTTTCATATCAGCTTAACTGTACTGAAATAAAGGGAAGTATTTATTGCCCAGTGCTGCATTAACTCAGAAAATACTCTCCCTTTGGTAGATTATGTTGCTTATGGTAAATATCATAGTAAGTTATTTTTAGCATTTGTTTACAAATATTTATTTGAGCCAACATTTTCTCAAATGTGCTATACTAAATAATTCATTGGAGGGTTGGCACTCATTAAAGACCAGACTGAGGTAGCTCTGCCTTAAATTGCTGCATTCAGATTTGACTGGATGTTTATTATTTCTCTACAAACTCAGGGTTCTAATACAGCAAATTTCCCTTTTTAAAAGTCTCAGAATCACAGAAAGGTCGGGTTAGAAGGGATCTCTGGAGATCATCCAGTCCAAACCCCAGTTTTTCAAAAAACGCATCAGAAAACTATAGTTTTGGAATGTCTTTTGTACTAATTAAGCCAAAATGCATGAATTATTAAACATGCTCGTTTGCAGTGCTCATGCACTTGAAAGGTTTGCTTTCATTACTAATAAGGCACACACACAGCTGAAAAGAGGTAATTAGAGCATCAAAGGCAATGAACCATCCTGCAACTTCATAATGCTTTCCCTGACAAAAACCACCATTCAGCTGAATAGCAAGGAACCAAAACAAAAAATGTCTCCACTGTTGTGTCCAGAGGATAAGAACCAAGGTCTTTCCAAGCAGCTCCAGAGATACAGCAAGAAGCTTTTATTCTGCTCCAAAGTACCTTCAACACCGATGCAGGAATGGCGAAAGTGAACCCCCGCGGTTATATTTCAAAGACCGCGTTTTCGAGTCAGAAACCCATTAGTTCTTATAAATCAAAGACCTTTTTTTTTTTTTTCCTTTTTTTTTTTTATCCTGCGAGGCTGTTTCAATCCGAGCAGAGAGGGAAAAGGTCGGTTCTCCCAATTTTCCTTTTGCCGCTGATTTTAATAACGTGCTTTGTTTTACGAGCAGTTGCAGGGAAAGGCGCTTCTCGCGGGTAAGGAGGAGCAGTGGCGCTTTTCGTGGTGGGAGAACGTGCACGGGGCGTCAAATAATGAGGGCTCTGTGCTAAGCCAGGTGCTCTGAGCACCCAGCTTTGGAGAGCCAGTCACACTCCGTGGCTTTCTCATTACTGCAATCCCGTCGGAACTTCGCCCCCGGACATTTAGAAAATTACAGTGAAATGACTGCATATTGTTTACACGGATTATTGACTGTGCTTTCTTATGTAGATTTAAGGAGGTGTGTGGGGGGAGAAAGGTCTTTCCTACATAGCCTGAAGCTCCTAAATACACATGAGAAATGCCTAGACAGCAGCTTGAAAACGAACCTCCATCTCTGCAAGGTTCAACGCTCTTATTTTATAGTCCACTCAAACCCGTTGCTCTGAAGAAGTGGAAATGTGTAAGACACAGGAACAGCTCTCCAGGGTATCCACAGGGAACTGCCAATGAGCCGTGCTCCGGCTGCTGCTCCGCTCCAGCTCCTTCATGGAGACTCAACCGGAAAGCAGAACATGCAGTAGGAAGAGGGAATGGGTGTGAAAGGGCCTGGCAGGTGTTAACAAGGCAGTGGGTGTTGTGCTGCCTGGCAGCAACTCATCAAAAATGGTGTTGGGGTGAGAGACTGCTTTGGGAAAAGGCTGATTGTTGTGGGAAATAGAATCATGGGATGGTTTGGGTTGGAAGGGACCTTAAAGATCATCCAGTTCCGCCCCCTGCCATGGGCAGGGACACCTTCCACCAGCCCAGATTGCTCCAAGCCCTGTCCAACCTGGCCTTGGACACTTCCAGGGATGGGGCAGCCACAGCTTCTCTGGGCAACCTGTGCCAAGGCATCCCCACCCTCACAGGGAAGAATTTCTTCCTAAAATCTAATATAACACTACCCTCTTTCAGTTTGAACCCGTTACTCCTTCTCCTATCACTCCATGTTCTTGTGAAAAGTCCCTCTCCAGCTCTCTTGTAGCCCCCTTGAGGCATTGGAATAGGTTCTGAGGTTTCCCCAGAACCTTCTCTTCTCCAGGAGAACACCCCCAGCTCTCCCATCCTGCCTCCAGGACCAGATTCAACCTAGAAAATTAGTCCTCTTCTTCTGGGGCTGAGGGATCCCTATTTAGCATGGGATTGCTAGAGAAACCCTCCTTTCTGACCCCGGCAGTCTCTGAGCATCCCTGACAAGGGGGAAGGTATTCCTTTGGCACTATAATTAGTCACAACGTTTTCACGCTGCTGTTGCCGTGCCAGAGGTACGTTTTGCTGCCCACCATCTCAGGGACCTGCCAGTGAAAACCCACACCTGAGGCAGCCAAACCAAGGCCTTCAGCAACCCTGTCAGTGGGCAGAGAAAGGTCCATGGCAGCATCACTCATTCCTACACTCCTGCCTCTCTCCCCCACTGGGGAGGAGTGGGGAGGAACAGGGCTCCTTATTGAGGATACCGGGATGCTGCCCAAGATACAGCCTCAGGGAGCAAGTGATAGGAGCATTTCTCACCCAGGCTGTCTCCTCCCTGCAGCCCACAGGGAATGGTCTTCGGAGCAAAGTGCATTTTGGAAGGACTTGGGCTAAAAGGGAAGGCAGAAGCGAGGAACTGAGGTGCAGCGTGGGTGAGCAGGGGATGGCAGTCTGGGTTCCAAGGGGACAGGGAAGGTGTTGGGCAGCACAGATGTACCCCCAGGCAGCTCAGTTCAATGCCTGTGAATAACTGGAGTGATTCGGTGCCTCTCTGCACCTGCCAGGCCATGTGTCCATATCCTGCTGTACTTCACCCCAGCAGCAGGTATGTTGCTTTTTTCATTATATGAAATAAGTCTCATATGCACAATGTGTTTGGCATGAAAGGTAATGTAGGAGAATAAGGTAAATAAACCCAATTAAAGTTAACACAATTCACTTTTCAAGTGGCAATCAGTGGGATGATAAGTATAAACCTCCCCTCTCTCTCCAACCCTACCTAAGTGTTGCCAAGGTGCATGTCAGCCTGATCTTGAGATACTCACATCTTACTCCACGGGGGTTAAAAAATGTGTGCCATGTGTCTGTGTTGGAGATGGAGCCAGAATAAAGCATATGGTGTCAGACAGTGCTTGGGGATTTCTATAGGAATAAACAGGGATTCTGTCCAAATGTAACTTCTCAGCAATTCTCTGCCTGTGACCTGAAATTACGGATCGAGCAGATGCTGTTGGTCTTTTCGGTAAGACTTGCAGTGCCTTGGCTTATGTGAGAAAGCAAAGGGCCTGTTTTATTTTAGGTCATCAGACAGCTTTTACCTCGGTTAGGAAAAATGCAACTGTTATGCATTGTTTTATTATGAAGAAATGCTTTCCTGCTCTATTGTTTATGCCACTGGCACAGGTCAGCCCTAATTTCTGCTGCTGTAAATAGCTCACGTAGGCTCAGGTGCCAAGAGTCTCCAACTTTAAACATTCAGGACGCATCCCATCTGTAGATGAGACTGTGTGTTTGACGTCTGCCATAAAAAAAAGAAGCTACACACCTGCAGAGGTCTGCAAAGAAGGGGGAATACTCTTCTTGAATGCTCCTCTCACTGTGCTTTTTTTTTTTACATACATACGTGAGGTTATACCATCAAGTATTTTTAGAAAGAGAATGTCGTTATGTGCCTGATTACCTCTCATTTCCTTGAAGGAACATTATGACTACCCAACAGGCCCGGGAATCAGGGGAAATAAAAAATAAGAGGTTTTCTTGACAATACAGAACAGAAAGAAAGGCTGATGCAGGAGCTCGGGTGCCCCAGTGCATTTTGCTACCACAAAAAGAGCAGCACACTGACAGTCACAGTGGTAAAAAATCGTTAGTGATTTAAACCCAGTGATGATGGTTGGCAGTAAAATATGGGAATATTCAGGACAAGAATGTTTCTGAGTTATCCAGCAACCCCTTTGAGACTATGGCCTTAACACCCTTGCATCTGTTTTAAACATTTTAGTCATTCCACCCAAGATGGGGGGCCTATAACTGGAATTGTGAAGGTTTCCATTTAAAATGGAAAATAAGAAATGGAAGATAAGAAATGGAAATGTACTGAGCCTCCACGAAAATGAAAACCAAGACCTTTTCTTTTAGGATTTTTGAGGAAAAAAAACTTCCTGGTCTTTTCAGTTTTATCTTCTTCCTGCCTTGAGTGCTCGTAAAGCACGTCGCTCTCCTCGTTGTTGTCGTTCTATCACGGAAACAAGTGTTAATAGTGAATTCCTATGGATGTGCCCAAAAGGAGTGTGCTGATGCATGATTCTGGATGATCCCAGCATAGTGATGGCTGAAAATCAATGTGTCGATCATAAATGCTGCAGTTGGGTTGATCACAGGTCCTCCACTTTGGTTGACTCCCCTCGCCGAATGAGCGAAACGCAGCGTGTGCTTATAAATAAAGACTTATTTTTCCCTTTTGCCTCCCCAGGTGATCTCATGCATTTGCCACCCTACCTTAGGATGGACTTTTTATTGAACCGTGGCGTGCAGGGCACGAGCAGAGACCTGGGTTTGGGCCAAGCCTGCTTGGAGCCCCAGAAAAGCCGGACCTTGAAGCGCCCCACCGTCCTGGAGCCGATCCCCATGGAGACATCCTCCACGAGAGATGTTCAGTCATGGCAACCCAGTGCTGTGGCAACGTTACCTCAGCGAGAAGGAGCTGAGCTGGGACAGGCAGCAAAAATGAGCAGCTCCCAAGAATCCCTGCTGGACTCCCGGGGCCACTTGAAAGGAAACAACCCCTACGCAAAATCTTACACCCTGGTATAACAAAAAGAGCATGGCTGGACAGTGGCTGTAAATATTAACACTGAAAAACAAACAAACAAACAAACAAATCCAATGAAAGCTACCTTTTTTTTATTGAATTCCAATATTTATAATTAAAGAAGAAGATTGCCAAAATATTTGACAAAAAAAAAAAAAAATAATATGAACGACAGACAGTGCAAAGACTCTCTTGCTTTTTTTCTGTCTGAGTGTGAGCTTCATCTGACTGGACATCTGAATTTTTGGGTAAAAGAGTCCAGTTTTCTGATCTTCACAAGCGTTTGTGTTTTTACTGATTTTCTACGAAGTGCATGGAGACTTAACTAAAACATTTTAACTGGAAGTTCCATCAGACAAGATTTAAAAGGGAAAAAAAAAATCACAAAAAAAAAAAAATCACCCTATTTGTGAATTCAACAGGAACATTGGTTTGGAAAAACAAAAAGTCTTTTGTCATGTTTGCACTTTTTTTTTTTTTTTTTTTAAATTAGAAAATGGGTCCTTGATTGTTCTTTTTTTTTTTTGTTGTTGTTAATTAGGATGAGTGATGTCAGTGGAGTGAGGAGATTGATTTGGGTTTTTTTTTTTAATATTAATTTAATGAGACACTCTTTGCATTTTGTCTATGCGAAATAAAAGGGTCTTCTGCCTTTATTCGTGATGTCTGATTCTGTTGCCTTTAGCTGGGCTTGTTTTTTCCCAAGTGTCATAACCATGTCAGTGCCATACTCTGAACATCTTTTTGTGCCTTTGGGCAGGAAAGGGAAGCAGGGGTCATACCTTTGGAAAAAAAGTGGGATTCACTCACCCACCACCTTTTTTGCTGCCAAGGGGCAGACGAATGGGGGCAAGTCCTGAACCAAAGTGCCCCGAACCAAACCCAGCCAGGACTCTCAGCATGTGATTCATCTGACACCAAGAGGCTTCTGCTGGGCTTCAGTATTTGCTGGATCAGAAGAAATGTGCTGATGTTACTTTACTTACTCCTTATGAATGGATCTTGAGTCCATTTGGGAGCAGCTCTTACAGAAAAGAGTTGCTTGCATAAAGACTGGAGGGGGAAAAAAACCCCCAGCTTTTCCCGTAATAGGAAAAATGGGATGAAAAAGTTATTCCAGGTCTAAGATCAACGTGTCTTTCTTTAGAGGGAGAAAAATCTTGTTACGTGGGAGCTGTCAGCTCCCATTACTTTGTGGTATCTTTTGATTCCACGGGAAGTGATATTGCTTGTTTTATACGAAGCATGAAAGATTGAACAGCACAGTCGGTGCGTTTAACGCAGCGGCGTCGGGAAGTGCCTCCCTGCGTGTGTCCTGGCCACCTTGGCGTGCCCTGACAGGGAGAAGAGCACCCCAAATTAGTCCAAAAACTGCTGGCTGGGAGTATCAGCTTGGGTGTGGAAGCAGCAGAGCTTGGAATGCTCGAGCAGGATGGGAATGTCCCCTGATTTCCCCCCTGGGTGACGGTGCGGGCGGTGCTACTGCAAACGTTCCTGCCCCGGGAGCAGTTCGAGTTGTTGGAAAAGAGAAAAGTGCAGCAATGTCTAATTGTTTAATTGCTATCGTTAATGGAGTTGTGCTGTTGTAAGGGCAGTAAGATAGCAAAGTGCTTGAAATGAATCAAGCTGCATTTTGCATCCTTAGCTCTGTCAAGCCCAAGTGCTAACGTTTGGGAATTCCAACAGAAGAAGCCAAGTGAAGACATCCCTGAGGTATGTACTTCTTATGGAAATACAAAGGAGTGCTGAGATGTCACTCAGATAGGGAACCACTTCCCATCTAATCTGTCTGTTTGACCAATACGGTCCTAAACTGTGTTAAAAATATATATATAAAAAAAAGAAGAAATACGTCATAAAACCCAACCAACCATCCAAAAACTCCCCACAAAACCAGCAACAAACAAACAAAAACCCAACCTTTTGCCTCCATTAAAAAAAAAAAAAAAAAAGAGTATTTTCAAACAGAATGAAAAAACTATGTGTTAGTGCCATGGTTTAGTTGGCATGGTGGTGGTTGGCCAAAGGTTGGACTCGATGATCCTGGAGGTCTTTTCCAACCTAAATGATTCTGTGATGATTTCACGAAAGAAATATAAAGCCATTCATTTGCTTTGGTTTGTTGTGCGGTTTTGTTTTCCACGGGGAAAAATGTTGTTGAAAAGAACCTGATTGAACCACGCAGAAAGAAATCTCTTTGAATATTTTCCATTGAAAAAACTCCACAGAAAATGAAACTTTTATAGAAGATTTCAGTTCTTTTTGGTTCCCTCAAAACTCTTTCTGCTGTGCTCAGCTTGAGTTGGATGGGGCATCAGCACTGCATGCACAAATAAAAATGGATTTCCTCAGTAGCATTCAGGACTTTTGAGTCTCAGGCCAATTTTATATTCCATATTCCAAGCTTCCTTTTTGTCCTCTGTAAAAAGGTGGAAAGGTTTTGGGCAAAATCGAGGCTTGATCCACTTGCTCCCGTGGCTCTTGGCTGTGCTCAAGCACAGGGGTGGTTGGTCCTGTGGCTCCCCACCAAAACCTGCCTTCAACGAGATATAGGGAGGAAATATTCCCGTTTTAAACTGCTGGTGACTGCTGAGAGTGTAAATATTCCAGTATCTCCCCACATCTACCTCCAGCTGACGATCTGGAAAGTGCCAACCGTCCTTGACTTAATGAGACTTCCTCCTCATCTGTATTCAACGTGCCCGGCAATATCCATCCTCCTTATGAAGTGGAGACGCCTTTGGGGGGCCCCTATTCGAAGAAATTCATTGCAAGGCTCCTGCTGGTTGAAATCAGAGTGGAACCAGGGCTTCTGCTTCGCTCAGGGAGGCTCAGCCCTGCGGGGTTCCTGGCTCCGTGCCCCGCATCCAGCCGGCTCTTCGGGATGTGTGACTGTAAACATGTGCACGGCCCCCTTGGCTGGGGGGGTTTGTTGGCTTTTAATCTTCCAAACAGCACTGGAGCAGCGGAGCTGCATAAACATGTAGCAGAAGCCTTAAGGAAGTGGCTGTCCTCCCATCCAGTCAGGATTTGGAGGTGAATCTCAGATCAGTGCAGCTGGGAACACACAAGTCCCCGCAGGACGACTGGAAATGTGCTGCTGTGTCTCTACCAGCACCACTGCAAACATTTCCCTGGAAGAGAACCACCAACATCCACGGATCCTGTATGCCTGTGTCCCGGCATGTGGTATACTTAGAATCACAGAATCATTTAGGCTGGAAAAGCTCTCCCAGCCCACGGATCCCCCCTGTGCCCATCCCCACCCTGTCCCCCAGCCCAGAGCACTGAGTGCCACGGCCAGGCCTTCCTTGGGCACCTCCAGGGCTGGGCACTCCAAACCTCCCTGGGCAGCCCCTTCCAGTGCTTAACAACCCATTCAGTGGAGAAATTCTTCCTGATGTCCAACCTGAGCCTCCCTTGGTGCCGATTTTTGGCCATTTCCTCTTGTCCTGTCACAGGTTGCTTGGGAGAAGAGGCCACCCCCCACCTGGCTAGAAACTCCTTCCATGTGCTTGTAGAGAGCAATAAGGTCCCCCCTTTTCTCCAGGCTGAGCCCCCCCAGCTCCCTCAGCTGCTCCTGTTGCTCCAGACCCTTCCCCAGCTCCATTCCCTTCCCTGGACACACTCCAGCCCCTCCATGTTTCTCTCACTCTGAGGGGACCAGAACTGGACACAGCACTTGAGGTGAGGCCTCACCATTACCCAGAAGGACAATCTCTGCCCTGGTCCTGCTGGCCACACCATTTTTGACACAGGCCAGGTGCCAGTGGCCTTCTTGGCCACCTGGGCACATGGTGGACACGCTACTTCCCCCACTGCACCAAATGCCTGCTTGGAAAATATTCATGTAAGTGAAAACAACAGTTGGCATCAGCATGAGGTCTCAAAAGGAAAGTCCTGAAGTACCAAAACATCAAGGTATCAATGGGAGCACATCTTGTTTTAAACTGTGACTCCATCTGAGTCCTGAGGGTGATGGGAGACTTTACTTCAAAAGAGGAATTTAAGAGCAAAAATTCTTCCCTGTCTTCTTCCTACTAGAAATCAGAGCTCCTTAGAGAGACTCACTGCTTTTCACTTATACTTTTTCTCATGCCCCAACCTCAACTAACCCTTTAATGACTCACAGATAGCAATTAACGCTCCCTTTTTGTCTCAAATGAGTTAGCAACTCCCTCACTCTTGCCTTTTCTAAGAACCCTTTTATCCTTTATTCCATTACTGTTTCATTTAAATTGTCTGATTAAGGCAATTGCGTTAAACTCAGTGCAGTTGTTCCCTCTCCTTGTTTTCAGGGTGGAACCTGCTTTTCCTATTCAGAACCACAGACATTTTGACTGATTAAAACTCTACCTTTTGGTCAGTTATTTTTTTAACCAGGTGAGCTCCATAGAAACGGTACCGCAGCTAAGAAGAGTTAGGAGTTATAAACGAGGTGAGGTACCATTTTACCAAATAATGCAGTTGAAAGACGAACAAAACAACCCTGGGCTGCCATTTGGGACAAAAAAAAAAGGAAAAAAAAAAAATCCAGAGGAGCTTTGTGCAACCAGCTTTCCCACTTTCCCAGGCAGCTGGGGGGGATGCAGGTGGGCAATAAGCCTCTCCCTGATTCCTTGCATCAATTAATTTGGGGTAAATATCTTCAGACTTTGACACCCTTTGCCAGCCCCGTCAGGGGGGGGGTTTTGCTTGATTTGGCTTAGGGTGTTTTTTGGGGGGGGATGTTTCTTCAATTCTGAAGATCTGAACAGCAAAGAGGTGGGATAAGGGGGCAGCTGGAAAGACAAACTGCCAGCACACCATTGCCCTGGGCAGGCTGAAAAGCTCTCCCAGAGAAGGAGGCTTTACTTTAAAAGGAAGGAAAGGTAAGAAAGGAGGAAAAAAAGCATACAGCCCGTTCATAGTTTTAGTTCTAGTCAGGTTATTTTAGGTCACAGCAGTTGCTTAATGGGCTGTCTTGGTTGACTGTGAAGCATTCCAGCAGGGAAAAGAGAGTGCTTTTCACCATTAATTTTCTCTGAGCTTGCCCGAGCCTCCCAAGGGAAACCTCCCCACCTCCCCAGAAGGAAAAATGCCTCTGTAGGAAGTGCAGGAGCCCAGCACTGCTGGGGGGTCACGCAGTGCACTTCCCTGGGGGGGTCTTGTACTTTCTGAACTACTCCTCCTGTTTTCACAATGAATTTTATGCTCCTTTCTTTCAGGAGTTCAGGGCAGAAGGTGCTAGAATTGACACAAAAGGGCTCTATAACTATTTTCAGGGTTGACAAGGACCCTGTAAACTTCCCAGCAGGACTCCAGCGCGGGACAGTTTTGCTCCCCACCCTGCAGCACCTTCCTTCTGGCTCTGCCCTCGCAGGTGAATGATTTTCCCCTTCACAGGCACCTGCTTTTGAGGCCAGATGGTGGCTGAGGGGACAAGTGGCAGGGATGACCCTGAATGGAGAGCCAAGGTGAGAGGGGACGACATTCCTGCCTGTTGGAACAACCACCTGAGCATAAAATGAAGGCCTGTCTCTCTGCAAAGTGCTTGGCAGGAGGAAGGATGCTGCAGGTATTTGCTCTGATGCTGCTGGACACACACACACACACACACACACAGCATTTCTAGCCAGTGATTTATTTTTTAATTAATGGGAAATACATACCCATAAGAGATTTCTAAACCTCTGGGATGGAGTGTGAGGGAAACCAATTTCTCGGAGTACCTAAACCAAAAACTTGCTTTGAGATAAACTAGTGAAGTTCCTGGTTTTACATGGAAACTGCCAAGTTTTCATTCTCTCAGTCTTTCAGAAAGCACAACCCACCCCCCACAGCTCAAACCTCTGGACTCTTATTTAGTTGGAAGTGAGAAAGACAGAGGTGTTTCATAAAAGGATAGCAAAGGATGCTGAGAGAGTAGAGAATCCACAACACAACGGGAAGAAAAGGTGCAAAACCTGAAGAAATGGTGTCATGAAGGCAACTTGCCATCAGAGCTGCACTTGAGGGGCAAAGATGTAGTTTGACTGAGCTTGGGCAATATTCCAAAATCATATTACTACATCTTTGCACCTTTTCTTTGCACCTGAAGTTTTTCCAGTAAGCTTTCTTTCAGGGTTGCAGTCCCAGGGGGACAGAAAAATCACCTGGTACAACAGATTGATAGAGAAAGCAGTTGGGTCAGTGCTATTTGTAGGAGCAGGTAGGCCCTGGATGGTGTGGGGAGGGAAGGGAGCACTGCAGCTGGGGCTTGGAAACACCAAGCACGTATGGAAACATGGACTGTGATAAGTTTTCCACTGGCTGTGCTTGATCCTGGAGATTTTCCCTCAAGAAAGCACTCTGGCTTCAGGAACAACCTGACAATCCTCTCTCTTCCCATCCCCTTCCAGGTCTCATCCTTTTTTCCCCTCCCATCCTGCCCTTGGTTTTCAGAGGATTTCAAAGCTGCAGAAACTCAGTGCAGCTGCCTCTGAGTCCTAGGGAATGTTTTCTTCCCTTAATCCCTGCTGGAAGCACCTCCAGCCTCCCCCTGTCCCTGCCAAGCTGAGTTCTTGCAGCCCTGGTGCCCCTTCCTGGGGCAGCCACCACCCTGCTCCTGTAAAACCAGAAAAATGGGATCAGGAGCTCCACTCTATCCAAGAGAAGTCTCAGTGCAGACCATTCACAAACATCCCAGAGCGTGGAGCAGGGAGAGCTCAGCTCTGATGGATAAGAGTCATTCCAGAGGGTTGAAATGGATGCCTGCCTCACCCAGAGCTGCAGCTCCCAGGCATCCTAAAGGGATCACATCACTCCCATGCCAAGGGAAGAGCTCCTGTTACACTGGAGAGGATAAACAGGTGGTGCCAGGTGGGGGCAGGTCTGCTGGAGCCTTTGCACACCAGGGTGCTGGTGACTGATGTCCAGCTGTCACCCCTGGTCTGTGTGGTGAGCCAGAGACTCTCAAGGAGTGGGAGCTCACTGGGACTCTGCTGGATTTAAATAACATTATCCCAAAAGCACAGGGCAGGGACACTTCTGCTCGTGGAGAAAATCATTAGAGAGCTGAAAGGCTCTGCTCTCCGTACCAGATTCTTCACCTCTGTGTAATTGCTCCTGCATTAGTAATAGTAAAATTATATGCTTCCATAAGGAAACTTAAATTAAGTGCAACCTAAATCAATTTGAACTTTAAAACATGGAGCTCATACCACCTGTTCTTCCTATAGAACAAATTATATCTAAGCCCCAAGGTCAGCAGCACAGGAGAAGCTTAATTAAAGTTGATAACAGACTACATAATCACACCTGAACCTACATACAAATAGATGAAGAAGCACCAGAAGCCATTTATTTTATTCAGATATCCTTGCCTGGGCTCTAATAAGATTTTCCTTTTAAAATGGCAGCAGCTTCAGTTGCATTTCATCTTCCAGGCACAGAAAAGAATGGATACCTTGGCGAGCTGCTCTCCACCAACCACAAAAGGTGGTTCATCAGTCTCTGCTGTGTTGGGCCATAGCTCTTTGCACTCCTAATTAAATGCTCCTCTTTGAAGGTGAACCCTTTCCAGCATCCGTAAGCAGAACCACCTCGGGCGGAGGAGCCAAAGCAATCGGGAGCACGGGATTGATGAGGTGCGGCTAAAAATAGCTCCGCGGTTTTCCTGTCACTTCAAAGAGAGCTAAAACAAAACTCCGGAGAGGGAGCGAGGCCCGTTTCAGGGCACGCTTTGTCTGAGGAAGATTTGGGACCGAGAGGCTGAAAGAGAGCCGGTGTGACCACCCAGCTGTGATGGGCGGCTCGCCGGGATTCAGGAGGATCCTCCCCGGCCCGGGGCAGGAGCACAGCGCAGCTGAACGTGGGGATTCGGCCCCGACGGGGCGAGTTGGTGCGCTGGGAATGGAAGGGGGGGGGGGATTGCAGGTCGTTCCCGGTCAACCTCGCGTTCCAGAGCCGGCTGTCGCCTGGACGACGAGTGGTTTATCTGTGGTTAGGGTGGGCAAGACGCGCTCTTTGCCGAGACCAGCACGAAGGTGATCCTCACAACCCTTTCGCTGCATTGCACTCGGGGGAAGGAAGTGGGGAAGGGTCCTGCAGCACCACGAAACCACAGCAGCCGGCTCCTTTCGGCCGCATCACTCCCGAGCGTTTTGTCTCAGCTGGGTGTGGGCGCACAGGCACAGCTGAACTTTTCGTGGCCCATCCCTGTAGCCGTTATCGCCCTATGCAGGAGACAATGTCTCCAGGTTATTTTTATTACTCGGTATTTCATTCTTTACTCCTCGCAGCAAGGAGCTGAGCTCCTAAATGCATTCAGCACAAGATCACAAGTCAGAGACTTTTAGAGACAAAAGCTCAGGGCAAGGTGAAGGGAGTGATTTACACTGACTAGAAGAAAAGAAAAAGAATTGAAGTCTGAGTGCTAAAAAGTGCTCTGCATCAAACCGTAAAAGTACAGCAAGCCCATGATGTCCCTTTACAGCTGTCAACCTGTTTTCAGACACAAAAGCACAGAGCAGGTCCCTGGGAGCTGTATCCAGTGCTGTCCCATCCCTTCCTAACATGGCAGAGCCAACAGCAACACCACATCCATTTCCATACGGAAATGGTCAGCGTTTGCCTCCTCAGGAACGTGCAGAAAGCTTTATGCCAAAGCTGACAGGGTCAAGAAGGATATGTTTGGTCCAAAGATCACTGCTCCTAATCATCCTAGTTATGATTATTCTCATTAGGCTTCTTCCAATGCCTGTTGGTCAGGGAACTCGCTGGAAAAGACCGCTCAGCAGACCCAAAATTTTCACGACAGTCTCTCATTTTCAGCAACATCCAGCAGAAAAACAGCCTGGTCTCCTGCCAGTTCCATCAGCTGGCCCAAGATAAATGAGAGTTATCTGAGGCTGAGGCTCCGAGGCAACAAACCATCTCCCAGATTTAGCCTGGGCATCCCAGATGTCATCTGCCTGTTGGGAGCCCCCTTCTCCTGGACTGGGGGTCTAACAGAGGCTTGTGGGGATTCAGCTTCTAAGTGGGAGCTTCAAGAGTCTCTTCCCAACATCAGGGCAGGTCTCCACCCTCAATTGCCAGGAAGCAGCCCAAGCCACCATCTATAACAACAGCGGGCTGGAACCAGAAAACAAACATTTGCATCTATGGTTCTGCATTTTTTTTCCGTTATAGAATGAGGGAAGGCAAATTTCAGAATTTCCATTCTCCTGGCGAGCCACACGTCTCCTTTCTCTGCCCTGGGAGGCCAATGAAAAGATTTCCAACTCTCACATTCTCTGAGAACAGACAGTGGGTTTGGCCACATCCAGTGATGTGGACAAAACACTGACATGTTTTTTCTCTGTGCTGCACTGTCCGGCAAGCAGAGCAGCCAAGACGAGGCTGGACAAGGGCTGGGGCTCAGCAGGGCTGATGAAATGAGCCATTACAGAGCCCAGGGTACAAACAACTTGCCTGGAGCCCAGCGAGGGTTCCCAAGCAGCACATTTTTAGCTGAAAGAGGCTTGAAATTTTGTCATGCAAATCAGCAAATGCTCAAATGCCGGCTGAACCGGCAGGGCAGCGCTGTCAGCTGGTGCTGACATATTTGAACTTATCAGAGAGCTCAAGATCCGTGGACCTCAGGGTCTATCCCAGTCCCCGGGGCAAATTCCAAACACACCAACAGGAAGCACAGCTCCTGGAGGGAAATGGCACATTATGTGCCTGAGAATGAAACAATTTCCCAGACATGAGACCTGGAGCAGTCTTTACAGCCCAATAAAGAAGATCGGCCTGGATCACAGAAGAAGAAAGCAAGTCTTGACTATTTACCTTGCAATATATTGACTTGTTTCTTATATGGCTCCGCAACAGAAACTCATCTCCAAAGCCTGCACAGTCCCAGTAAAACACACATCTAGGTTTGACAGGACAAAATTTGTCTTGTTTTTACAGTCACTGAAGTGCCAAAGATTTCAGTAGGGGGTTATGACAAGAGAAGCAGGTGTGTAATAAAGAAGGTAAGTGCTCCACTTGGAGAGGAAAAATGGCAGAGACCAAGAGTGGGAATTCACCACCTTGGAAATATTCACCACAACTTTTAATTCACAGAGTTTTGCCATGTAAACAAGGTTATGCATAGCTGATGTCTGTGTCAAGATGATGCTTGACAATACAGCTTCTATCTTTTGCAGTTTTAATCAAAATCGAAAACTTCAGCGTTTAGTAACAGTGGCAGTGTCAAATATTATTGTGACCCTGACAGTGACATGATGTAGCCTCAAAGGTAGCAGAACATTAAAGTCAGGTGGCTCTGAGGCTTTCATTTAATCTTATTTGCAATAAAAAGATGGGACACTCCCCCCTGAATAGGGTACAGCAACATTTCTAGTAATAAAGACTGAGGAGCTGCAGAGCTCCAAGAGGGCAAGCTGCTGGTATAGACTCTCACTGGCACTTTTACAGCAAGTTATCAGGACTGTGACTGAATAACTCTGAAATCTGAGTGTTTTATAGGCCCCCATAACACTGTCACAGAGGGGAAGGCTGCAGGGATCAGGTGGTTTCTTCAAGGTCATTCTGTAGGGACAAGACTTAAATCTTCGTTGTTTTTCTTGAAGGGTTTTGTTTTGCTCAACTGAATTTGGTGGCAGGTTGCCCAAAGAATTAGTAGGTCATAGAATCACAGTATGGTTTGGGTTGGAAGGGACCTTGAAGATCATCCAGTCCCAACCCCCTGCCATGGGCAGGGACACCTTCCACCAGCCCAGGTTGCTCCAAGCCCCGTCCAACCTGACCTTGGACACTGCCAGGGATGGGGCAGCCACAGCTTCTCTGGGCAACCTGTGCTCAGAGAGACAACTGACAGTGGCTCCATCTGCAGACCCGAGGAAGCCAGTTCCCCTCAGGAAGGGTGGATGTTCCCTCCACCATGTAAATTTTCTGGAGCAGGGCTGGAGTGTCCCGATGTCCCCAGGGCCAGTTCTCAGAACCCTTCTAGTCTCACTGGCTGGCAGTGGCATGGTCTTGGCCAGAGGAGGAGCAAACAAGACCTCTGTGCTCTCAGGTGTCCTGAAAAAAACCCACAACTGTCCTCTGTGCTCTCCGGGTGACTCCATGTCTGTGCTTCTTCCCTGGCTGCCTCAGGGCACCAGTTTGGGTTGTGCAGGGAGAAAAGCAGAAGGGTCAAAGCCCAACTAGAAGTCAATTTGGCCAATGCAGTAAAAGGCAATAAAAATGTTTCTGTACATATATTAGCATCCAAAGGAGGGCTAAAAAGGGGAAGCAGGGCTAAAAAAGGACAAAGGAAGAGGTTGACAGGGTTAATGCAAGTCGTGCTCAACCAACCTGATCTCCTTCTATGACAGGGTGACCTGCTCAGTGAACGAGGCAGAGGCTGTGGATGTTGTTTCCCTGGACTTTCATAAAGGCTTTGACACCATTTCCCAAAGAATTCTCCTGGAGGAACTGGATGTTCATGGCTTAGACAGGTGGACTGTTCACTGAATAGGGAACTGGCTGGACATCCGGGCCCGGGGAGCGGTGGGGAAGGGAGTGACATCCCAGGGCTCAGCACTGGGAACAACCCTGTGATCTGTATTAGAGTCACTCACCTCAGCTTTTCACGAGCAAAATGCCATAAATATTCTCCAGGTATGACCATCATGGGAGGTCCCAAAAATCAGGTGAAATTTTGCCCTTCATGTGCAGGCGTTTGCTGCTTCCTCTCGCCGTGACCTCGTGCAGAGAAACCCGGGAATGTCTGTGGAACTCTTGGACACTGCGGCAGCGTCCGTGAAACGAAATTTGAATCGGGAGGTCTCCAAGGAGGCAATGAATAATTTTATGTTCATTTCAGCCTCTGAGGAGCGAATTCGAAATAAAATACAGGTATTAAAGAAGAAAAATTTGCCCATTCATAAGGAGTGGGTTGGGGGAGGGGGGATATGGGATTATGAAGTCAAAACCTGTGTCATAACACATTTCATCACAGAGGAGCAAGTACCATTAATACTGCAGGGGCATCTAATTCTGGCCTTTCTCCACTTCAGATGGTTGGCTTTGCAACCCAGTTATTTTTGATGTGCTTTACAGTGTGCAGAAACTTTCTGATGGTTTCCTAAGCAATGACCTTGCTCAAGAAGAGCATTTCTGTGACTTTCACATAACTTTTATAGCTGATGTTTTCAACCAGCAGGGTCCTCTTGGGTCCATATCTAAATATATTCTGCCTGAAGAAGTGTCAATTTTTTTTTTTAAAAAAAAAGCAGCGAGGGATGTCAATTACAGCTCAACATTCCCCAGAGTGCTTGAAAATATCTGCTGAATCAATACATGCATTTATTAAATATTTACATTTATGAAAGAAAAAAACAAACAAGACCACCACCACAACCACAATAAAGTATGTTACTCTGGGGGAAAACTTGCAAAAATGACTCATTTATAAAAATTCAGATGTTACCTGTACCTTAAGGAAAAGCTGGCTACTTATCCCTCTTTTTCTACTGCAGTGTTTACTCCATGATTTTTACAGGCAATGTTTTCCTTCTGCGGGTAATTTTTTATGCTGTCTGAACATATCCAGAACACATTCAGCACATGAACATATTCTGAAGGTCTTCAGAATATAATTAAGTAGGCTTTCGCTCCAAGACACCTTTATTCCGGCACTCTTCATTATCAAAGGAACGATTTCATACACACAGAAAACATCCCGGGATTTTCGCCGGGAGCACCGGCCACGTCAGAGGATTTCGGGTGTGACTTTAATTCTTCAAATGTCTGAGCAACCCCCTTGAATAAAAGAAGACCCGAAGGGCGAACACGGAAATTCCTTCGGCACGTGCAGCCAAAACGCCTTCCGGCTGCGAAGGCAAAACTCACTTGTGGTGCGGTTCCGTCGCTAAAAATTGACCGTGAGGGTCTTGCTGTTGGCTGGCTGGGCTGGGCTGGGTTTTCCAGGGCACTCTGCTCCGGAGATGATGGGGTAGGACAGTGGTGCAGACCTGTCCTGGTGGCACCCCCGGGTCCCCTCTGGGGACACTCCAGAAGCAGCGAGTGACGCTGCCCTGGGTCGGGTCCCACCACAGCGCACTGCAGGCTCTGATGGTGAGGCCCCCGAAGGCTGAAAACCCTGCTGCAGGCTGGGTTTTTGAGCAGGGCTTTGGGGGATATTTTTGGTTTGTTTTTTTTTTTTTTTAAATGCAGAAGCATTTGAAAGGTTACAATCTCTGTGACATTTTCGTGTCTCTTCTCTTGCCGCTCGCAAACCGAGGCCAAAGTGTAATTCGAATAACTGCTCTCTGAAGTCCTCTGCTTTCTCTCCTTGGCTTCCTCTGAGAGCTGGGCACTGTTCGTGGGGCTGCTCATAAAACCTTTGGAATGCTGAGTTGGAGTTGGAGCCTGGTCAACCCAGAGAGCATCTGTCAGATGGTAAAAATCAGCCCCTGACTGACAGAGAGAAGAGCAGCAGGACTATAAAAATAAGGATTTCAGGTACCATTTGATCACATGAGAGAATATCCCATGAGGCTAATACAAATTGACACAAATTGCCATTTTTTTATTCAAACCTTTAATAATTTCATTACACTTTTTTTTATTTTTTTTTTGGGGGGGGGGGATGCTGTTCCCAGCTTTTCTGTCCCAAAGTTAACCTTGAAAGAAGCTACAGCTTCTGCAAGAAAGCTTTTCACCAAACAGCTACTGCAGCGAGAGATCCCTGCTTTCTTTCCTTGGGCCCCATAAAATGGGAATTCATTCTACAGGCCACATCCCCAGCCAGGAAAATTGAACACTGCTGCTTTTTGCAGCTGAGAGCATTATATTAATTTACACTACTAATAAAACATGTCTTCTATTTTTTTTTTCTTTATTTTTGTTTTCAGGGGTCTGTCTACAGATGCAGAAAGAGTTTAGTGGTCTTGCACCCTTGAGTATAACACACACACACTTTAACTTACAGGCCCCTATGTATGCACACACATTTAAATTAATGTACATTTGTATTATAACCAGAGTGTCTTCAGTTCAAATACAGCTATTAGGCAATGTATTACTTTACATGTAAAAATAATTGAGGTAATGAGTGTGGGGAATAACTTTTGTTAGACCATGAGCTGGAAAAACAGGTATGCTTTAAGGCAGATGAATTCTTTTTCAAGGCATTTTCAGGGCTCATGTACCCCAAACTTGTCTTTTTTCCCATCTTTATAGCAGCTAAACTAACAAATAGTTGTATCCTTGCCCCCAGACCTTGTTTCACCCTGTAGCCTCAGCCCATCATGGTTATGACAGGGCTGCTGAACACAAACTGCTGCTTTCTCAAAGCTTTCTCATGGACACACCGTGATGCCCAGGCCTGAAACAGCCCCCATTTCCTATCTGTGGGTTATTTTTATTTTTCTAGGTTGTTTTTGAGTTGTTTGTCCTCCCACAATCCCGCAATGCACATCACACCTCCTCTGGTGAGTACAGGGGACCTGAGATCTGCTGCTTCCTGTGGTGACTGAGGAGAGAAGGATTAATTAAATCTGTCCATCAGCAGGTGAAAGGCTTCCCTTTTTTTTATAATGGGAAGACACACAGGTAATCTACTTTTCCATTTATCACCTCCTGTATCCTGGCACAAGGCACGGAGGTGCTGTATTCTGGGAGTCAGAAAGAAAAGGGGAGAAGATGTGGGGGATTTTCTCCAGCAGTCAAGTTTGGAAGAGCATCTGGAAACAGCCCAGGAGCAATTCATCAGCTCTGCAAGATGAAGCTCAGAAGCTGAAGCCTTTTTCCTTCTCTAAGAGCCAGCTAAAAGTAAACCAGATTGTGCTGCAATGAATTATTAAAAGGAGTTCATTTAACATCATTGTGATCTGGCTTAAGTACAGACAGGGCAAAGTGGTTTCCCAAATCTTATTGACTTCCCTAAGTGTCCTATTAGAGGACAAAAATGTGAGTTTGTCAGCGAAAATATCTGCTGGAGAAAACCTGACGCAAAGTAAAATGAGCTTTTGGATGCAGGAAAATGGTTAAATGGGACCACCTGGCCGAAAAAGAAAAATTTAAAAATCACAACGGTTTCTTTTTGAGTGGCTCAATAAAGGAAAACATGCTCTGCCGATCCTTGCATACACCGGTGTCTGTGGGGCACAAGGGTCTGCGTCTGGGATCATTTATATGTTCTATACATGAGCCACAACTGCACATATGTGACAATATAGGGTGTGCGTATAATGAACCACCACAGGTCGTCTCAGCACTCCAGAGTCAGCAGAGGTGATTCCCCCTCTCCTTTGCCCTCTTCTGCCTTGGTCACTACTTCAGTAAGACTTATTTCACCATCTGTCTTAAGAGCTGGCTGTGCAGTAATGTGCATAGTAGAGCTTAAAGAGTCATGGAAGGATTTGGGTTGGCAGGAACCATAAAGTTCATCTCATTCCAACCCCCCTGCCATGGGCAGGGGCACCTTCCACTAGATCAGGCTGCTCCGAATCACCTCCAACCTGACCATGAACATTTCCAGGGAAGGGGCACCTACCACCTCTCTGAGCAGCCTGTTCCACTGTTTCAACTCCTCATCGTAGAAATTTTCTTCCTTACATCCAGTCTAAATCTACCCTCAGTTTGCAGCCATTACCCTTTGTCCTATTGCAACAGGCCCTGCTAAAACATTTGTTCCCATTTTTCTTAAAAGCCCCTTTAGGTACTGAAGGGGCTTCAAGGTCCCCTCAGAGCTTTCACTTCTCCAGGCTGAACAATCCCAATTCTATCAGCCTGCCTTCATAGGAGAGGTGCTTCATCCCTCGGATCCTCTTGGTGCCTCCTCTGGACTCTCTCCAGCAGCTCCATGTCCTCCCTGTGCTGTTCCCAGGGCTGGAGCAGCTCTACAGGGGGGGTCTCACCTGAGGGGCAGAGGGGCACAATCCCCCCCTGCCCTCTGCCCACGCTGAGGGATCAGCCCAGGGCTTGGGGGGTTCTGGCGGGTCCAGTCTCTCATCCACCAGCACCTCAAGTCCTTCTCCCAGGGCTGCTCCATCTGCTCATGCCCAGCCTGTGTTGATCCTGGGAGTTGCCTCAATCCAGGTGCAGCACCAGCACTTGCTCTTGTCAAAACTCATGAAATCCTCAGGGCCCCACTTGTTCAGCTCGTCCGGGTCCCTCTGCCTGCCATCCTGTCCCTCTGGTGTGTCAACAGCACCACTCACCTGGTGCACAGCGGCGGGAAACCATCAGGCACCCTGTTCACAGGTTTCGGGATAAATAAGTTCTTCTCAGGTCTTCCAGCAGAACTTCTGTTTTCTCCAGTTGTCCCTCTGTGCTGGGTTGTGTAACTCCATTTCTCACAGCCTTGTTAGCTTTTGTCAGCAAGGCTTTTAACTTCTAGTTTCTGCAAGTCCCGGTCGCCAGCAAAAGGAGGGGATGTTAAAACCCAGGCTAAGAAGCTCAGTCTCCAAGGCAAAGCTCCCGTTAATTCAGTGTGGCCAGTACTTTTTGTAATGGATCTCACCTAAAAATGTGTGGGTAACACACACTCTTAAGGGCTTTAATAAATGGACAATGATGTAGAAAGGCTTTAGGGCTCCTCTTTTCTTTTCCTTCCTCCTTGTGTTCCTTAATATATGACAGCAAATAATAGCTATCTCTAAAACAATTAATTAGAGAGATAAGCAATCTGTAAGTACACTGTAGAGCTGTGCTGTTAACTACACAAAATTTAAAAACAGAGTCCCTGAAGACGGTTCCAATCTGTTTTGCTTTACTGCTACTTTTAGGAAATAAGTAAAATATACAAAGAACCATACTCAGCTCACATCTCACTGAAGATTTAAAGGGCTCTGTCAAAAACTATCACCACAAACATTTGTTAAACATTTTTTTCCTTCTAATTTCCAGTGGGACAGTCCAAAAAATTCTCTGTGGAAAAATGTCACAGCTTTAATGTGAACTGTTGATTTCAGAAAGCCTGATCCTGGAAAAGGTGCTGGGTCCACATGAGTCATGATGCTTCTGAGCAGCTGAGGCAGAATAGCTGCTGGAATTCTCCATTTTCATCTCTTTTTGTCCTCATTTTTCTTCCCACTTTAACACCATTTTGTACAGCATCAAATAGTGGGATCTCTGGTGACGATTCTGCCCCTCTGCTCTGGTGAGACCCCCCCTGCAGAGCTGCTCCAGCCCTGGGAACAGCACAGGGAGGACATGGAGCTGCTGGAGAGAGTCCGGAGGAGGCACCAAGAGGATCCCAGGGCTGGAGCAGCTCTGCTGGGAGGAAAGGCTGGGAGAGCTGGGATTGTTCAGCTGGAGAAGAGAAGCTTTGGGGTGACCTGATTGTGGCCTTGCAGGGCCTGAAGGGGCTCCAGGAAAGATGGAGAGAGACTATTTCCAAGGGTTGGGTTAGATGAGATATTGGGAAGAAATTCTTCCCTGTGAGACTAGTGGGGCACTGGCCCAGGTTGCCCAGAGCAGCTGCGGATCCCTGGAAATGGAAGAAAGGAGGAAAAGAGAGAGGGGAGGAAAGAAAAAGAAAAAGAAAA